>JABASL010000751.1:0-14110 GCA_019775825.1 Neanura muscorum | reverse complement strand
AGCAAACAAATTGTGAGTGATACAATTGACTCAGTCGTTTCGGCTCTGAAACAAAACTTTGTGCCAAAGTACCTGGGTTACAGCCATACGACTCGCGAAGAAGTTATCCACCAACACTCAGTCCCCGCTTTCAACTTGCTGCTAGGACACGAAGGCTCACTCATGTTGATTTTGGATGGAACGTATGTGTATTTCCAGCGACCTTCAGATCACGAACTGCAAAGGATTATGTACTCCCCCCATAAGCTACGCCATCTTCTCAAGTTTATGATGGTGGTGACCACCACGGGACATATTATAGAGTGCGAAGGACCGTATGGGGCTGATTACAACAACAATGACGCTAAAATCTTGAGAAACATGTTGGGAAAAGAGGGTGAATCCATCCTTGGGTTCTACGACGTCGGCGACGTAGCAATTCTGGATCGAGGCTTTAGGGACATAGTAGATGAATTGGAGGACCGCCAGGTGTGGAGCTTTATGCCGAAATTACTTCCAAAGGACCGCCAGAAATTCAGCACAGAAGAAGCTAACGAATCGCGTCAAGTGACCATGATGAGGTGGATTGTTGAGGCCGTGAACGGGCGCGTCAAAAATAAGTTTCATTTTTTTGATCAAACTGTTCAAAATACTTATATTCCCAAAGCGAGTTCGCTATTTAGGATTGCATGTAGCTTAATCAACGCATTCTCGCCACCTATTTTCAGCGCCTCCGACGATCACACAGAACTAATCAAGATTGCATTGAAACGGCTCAAAACTACCAACGATTTGGAAAAAGAAATTGAAGAGAAGCAGCTCGCAAGGAAACGAGTCGTGTGGAAAAAAGCGGCAGCCAGTGATGTCCCTGATTTTCCAAAATTAAGTATGGCGACACTTAAGAAAATAACCTTGGGAATCTACCAGCTCAACTTGGCCTCGAAGTATACCAAGGAACACATGACGGAAGATGGTGCCTACGAAATCTTTGTCCACCAAGAAGATTCAACCCTCATTTGTGCTAAGTTAGCTTCCAGGTTCATTCGAAGCAAGCAACACAAAGTCTGGCTGAGGTTCGTGCCAAATGGTGTTACTTCAGAGGACATAAGATGGGTATGCAGTTGCAAGACCGGAAGTAGAACCATGGGATGTTGCGCTCATGTCGCCTCTGTGATCTGGTACTTGGGATACAGTCGATACCACCCAACCGAAGTACCCAAGTCTCGCCCTTATTCGTTCTTTGTGCTGGATGCTGCATCTGAACACGCTATGCAAGTGGAAGATGAAGAAGATTAGTAGTTAAGAGCTTTAATTAATTATCTACGTCAAAGTTGGTATTTGTCTAGTAATTAGGTTTAAATAAACATAAACATAAAAAAATCTTAAATCCGAATAAAAATCCTGAGCGCTTTAGCAAAACTCAAAATTATTGTCAGGGTGACAGCATCCAGTAGCGTTCTTGTTGTGTAGATTTCTGGCGCGATAAACAAACGTGCAAGCGCGCATGTGCGCGGAACTGTTCACACTGCGTAACAATTTACGTTCAAAAAAACCAATTTTTTAGGCCCAGCAAGTTTCCCAGGAGAGCATGGCGTTGGGCCCAAAAACAACCGCCATTTCCCGATGGGTCCTTTTGGGAAGAAAATGCCTAGTAGGAAAGAAAAAATAGATATTCAAATAAGGTTTGAATGTGGTCGGGACGTCAGAATTTGTCCCTTTTTTCTTCTATGAGCATTGCACTACACCTAATACTCTAATACCCTGCATTATCATCTTTTTTTTTTTATTAGAAATAATTCTAGCTAATTTTTGTAGTTCTAGGAGTCCGACTTTCGGAAGATCTTTTTAAAGAAGAGATAGAGAGACTCGTTAATAAAATCTATTTGAATTTGAATGCTTGCGATACCGTTGACAGAAGTGCAAAAAGTTGACGCGTTTCGGAGATAATCGTGAGACGGACGGACAGACAGACGGACCGGACGTACGTTTCCAAAAAGTAGCATACGGTACTTAATAAGTGATTTCCAGGCCAAACAGAAATATCATGCCTAAAGTCCTAGAAATCTTACCAATTACCAGCTGAACTCGGCTTTGGATGAGAATAAATTGAGAAACGATTCGAGTATTTGGTGAGCATACAAACATCCGTTAAGATATGGTTGCAGTTCTCATGATATCCAGGGTCAACGGGCCAACAATTGCGCACGCGCGTGGTGCCTTTATGTACAGGGTGCCACATAAGAATTTGGCCCCCCCTGTAACTCCAGAACCAAATGAGGGTGGCCAAATATTTTTTGCCAGTATAATGATAATTTCAATGTGGATCCCTGACACAAATTTCAGATCGATCCGACTGCGCATTCGCGAGTTATTTAGATTTTATCAAAGAAGCATGAACGTTCAGGACGAAATCTGGAGGATTTCAAGTCTCCTTAAAAGCGGTTTCTGACCTCTTTTTCCTCTCCTGCGTGCCTTTATGCGCAAAAACGATTTTCGCGAAAATCGTAATAAATCGCGAAGTCGGATCATTCTGAAAATTTTGCTAGAGATCCACATTTATATTGTCTTCAAACTCGTGTAGAGAAATTGGAACCAACTATATTTTGGTTCTGGACATAGAGGGGTTGGGCATATCCTTATGTGGCACCCTGTACTATTATATTTGGTGACCTATTGGAGATTCATGCGTAATAAAATTAAAACAGTGAACTGGAACTTTCAAGCTTCGAGCCTGACGTTTTATTTCATTAAGATTGCTGACAATTCTCACATTGATGACAAAGCGAACAGCAATTTGGAAAGATTTCCCTAAAATTAATTTGCTTGTTGAATTTTTGAATGAATTTTTTTGTTTTAGGTATTTTTAAGGCTACAATGATTCAGGATCAAATGAATTTCTAGAGGGTAATGGTTAATTCTTCAATGTGAACATAAGATCCCATGATACGAGTGTCAGCCTTGTAATTAATACCACTGCCTCCTTGTGACAACAGCCAGCGGTCATTATGCGTTTCCTCCAATTAGCTCAACTTGGCAAAGTTGCTCAAGGTCAATGGAATGGGCAGGATTTTAAAAGTTGGCCATTTATGAAGTCGTATGTCAAGCGAGACCAAGTTTGGCAGCGGTGGAAGGGTAATGGTAACTGTGGAGTCTGCGCTGTGATTTGCTGCAGCAATTTTCAGTTCCTTCAGGGCCTGTCGCTGCATATCGATGAAAGCGTTAGCCAATAGAGAATTTCATCTCTTGGCTGGAGGAATGCAAAATTGACATTGGTGACATTTCTATATTCTTTCTCCACCAATCTCATGATAAAAGAGACATGATGCTGGTGGAAAAATCTTCCATTGGTCACAAAATAGAGGTATGTTTTGAGCGACAGTGATGGCTGGAATTTGAAGTGACCCAGAAAGTCCAGAATCCCCAAAGTCACGACCTGACTCAAATTCAATTTCGTGGTGTCAAGTTCAAGGTGTTGACACATGAAGGCGTGCGTCTGAAGGAGAGCCAACCAGTATAGTAAAAACTGTCCTTTGGCCGGAAATTCTAGTCTGAAGGAAATTGAAGTCAGTGAGTCCATGACGGGGATTGGACCATCTTCACCACTCAGGCTTTTTCCTCCTGGTATGTCAAGATCTTGTCCGGTAATAATTTCCAAATTTTCTAGATTTGAGCACAATTTGATGAGATCATATGCTTTAAACAACGGCGAAGAGAAAAGCGACTTTGATTGCCCTCCATTATCTAAAAAAATCGATTTTTAATTTTTAGTCACGCGCCATCTAGCGGCTGATATTTTTGGAATGCTACATCACTTACGGAAATCCTTCCTTTCTTGCATGAAATTCAACCCAAGTTTGCGGACTTCACTCCCAATGGCCTGACCGAACCGTCGGACAACATTCGACGTCATTTGCTCCAGATCAAATGACTATGACGAGAAAATCAAAACGCCTGCACAGCGTTGGGTCATAAGGTCAAGAAAGTCCAGAACTTGGATAGAATTGGAGAAATATCGAGCGGATGTGTATCGCTTGCTGAGAGTCCAGCCTCCTACTTCGTTCAAATTCTTGTTCTTTCCACGCATGTACAAAATTTCTTGCGAGGACAGGTGGTCCTGGAGTTCAAATGACACCTAATGAAATATCAAAAAAAATTCTTGACCTATCATGACCCTGAAGCAACCAGCAACTGAAAATATTTTATAGCTTTAAAAAAAAATTACCAGATAATTTGACAGAACAGTTGCTTCAACCCACGTACTGGACTCCATCTCTACCTTGATAATTGTTAACTCAAGGAATTATTGTGTGGAAATTCAGGAAAATTGTGAAAATTATTCTGGACCAGTACGCATTAAGATTCCACCATCCAGAACAATAAATGAAGTGGAACCTACGCGCTTTCTGTGTGCGCAGGGAGCTACAACAAAAATAACAAGCTGTTTAGGGTTAATTTGCTAGTTGCTGTTGCTGTTGACTACGAAATCTCATTTTGTCATACTCAAATTACCAACACCACACAATAAATTAGAGGAATTAGGTAAGTAGGTTAGGTTAGGTTGGTTAGGTTATGTTAGGTTAGTAGGTTTCGATTTGACGATTTCCAATTTTAGGCTATTAAAATGGGTCAGTCATATTTCTGACCCATGTTTCAATGTCTCTTTTAGTTTGTTTAGTTCGCTCGCCGCTGACATCACCTACCCCAAAGACAAGCACTTTAAGAAATGGGTTGATACCTATGGAGGAAGGCAAAGTTTTGTAGTGACTTTGCGCATGTGCTGGAGAAACTCGTTGAGATTGGTGTTACTTTCAAGCAAGATCCGCCAGAATTCAAGTTCAAACATTCCCTCCGTCTTCCTAACAATACCTAGATTGGTCCTACCTTCAGGTCAAATTTTTCAAAAATTTGAAACGTAAAAACAAGAAAAATTCGAACTTTTAGACAAGAATGTTATTGCTTAACGTTTCAAATTTTTTTGTTCATCTTCAGGACCCCGCAAGGCTCCACTCCTGAAAGCTTTCAGCTTGGTTGCTTTCCCTACGGAGAAATGGCTGTAAAAATTTGGTCATTTTGAAATTTTTAAGGTTTAGTTTTCAAGGTTTAGTGGAACTAGGTTAACAATTGTAACATTGTTTGGGTGTGTTAAGCATTGGATTAACTTTACATCGGGTCAAGGTCGAGTCAAATATTGAATAAATACCTTTGACCTACGTTGGAACCTTAATGAATAAGCACTTGGTTTATAATTTGGCTTTACAGTGTCCTTGGAGCCATATTTCGAGTAACATGGGGTAAATTCACCTATTTTAATGATTTGCTGTACCGACAGCAACGCAAAGTGTGGACATACATCCTGGACACGATTACAAATCCGATGGTTTTTATGACAGAAATTCTTTACATGTCAACTAATTATTGTAATACTAACATTTTCAATTTTTTTTATTAATATTTTATACAGCAATTAACTAGTTATGAATTTTAGTTATGACTTCTGCGGGGAATTTGGAATAGAAACATGTTTGAGTGTAGCAAAGCTTAAAGTTGATGTGTGACAAGGCCTTGACCCTTATCGACACCTGTCAACATAATAGAAAATTATATTTAAATGCGCATGTGCACCTTAAGGTTAGCATGGGCAGAATGTGTATTACCCGCATTAAGGCTTTGTTCACAGAACTGACAAGCATTTCAGTCAAAATCATAGGAAATTATAAGTATTTCATTAATTAATTAGAAAATACTTATTCCTTCTAATTATACATAGAATTAACCANTCAAAATCATAGGAAATTATTAGTATTTCATTAATTAATTAGAAAATACTTATTCCTTCTAATTATACATAGAATTAACCATTCTTTAACGTTATTCTAACATTGGCCCCAAACCACCGGTTGGAGTGAGAGCGGTGATGCATTCGACACCGGGTTCCTAGTGGAGCAACGGGACCCGAGTGTCCGCGTTTAATATAATCGGCGTTTAGGCCAACGCCGATTGTTTGAAGCTCAAGGTAATTTAGGAGTTAGGTTATTCACCTGACTTAGGGTAATAACCCAAGTTAGGTTAATGTAGGGAGTAGGGTGCATGATTCAAAGGCTAACAATTGCGCATGCGCATAGCATGGTGCTTCAATGAACTACGACGGTTGGTGACTTAACGCATGCGCAGTGGAATTTGTTACCAGGCAAATTGAATCCCTTAACTAAATCTAACCCTAAATGTTGGGACCTGATGTCTTAAATCAATAAAATGACTGTAATTATGACATTATTATAATACAGGAAACATTTTTGACATTTTCTGAAAAAAAAATTGCTTTAAGAATTGTTTAATTTATTAGGAATTGCTTGGTAATCCAAATATGAAGAATATGAGATGATTGTGCAATTTAAATGACAATCGTTAATTCCTGAAGTGGACGCTCGGTGGATCCGACGTAACGAGTGTGACAAGCAAAGTTTAGACCCCCGCCTCCTTGTGCTACGATCCATCCGTCTCCTGTACTTTCGGTAATATTGTTCAGTTTAGGAAAATTTTCTACGGTCAAAGGGTGAGGTTGGATTTTTGATTTGGGAAACTTATGTAAGCGAATGTCAAGGTTGACCAAATTTGGCAGTGGGGGGATGATGATGGCAGCTGTTGAGTCTTCATTATGAGTTGCTGCTGCCATTTTCAGGTATTTCAACGCCTGACATTCCAGGTCCAGAAAAGCGTTCGCCAAATGGAGGAGGTCATCAGTTGGTTGTAGGAGTGCGATGCTCACGTTGGTTACATTTGTGTATTTTTTGTCCACCAAACTTCGGATAAAGGTGACATGATGGGGGTGGAACAGGCCACCATTTGTGACAAAATATAATTGGGCATTGAGTGCCAGGAATGGCTTAAATTCTTTTTGAATAAGAAATTGCAAAATGGATGTGGTATTCGCCTGATTCAAACTGTCGAGACGTAGTTCCAGCATTTGACACTTGGGGGTTCGTACTTGTAGCAACATTAACAAGTAGCGGAACAATTTGGAAGCGCCAGAAAGATCAACCTTAAAAGTAATGGTTCTAAGAGAGGACATTGGTGGAATTCGTTTCTCTTCTTGCGCAAGAGTTTTTCCAATTTGAATGTCCAAATCTTTCCCCAAGGTGAGTTCAAGCGTCTCCAGATTGGAGCAAATCTTAATTAGGTCAAAAGCTTTTAACAAGGGGGATGAGAAGAGTGGCATTGCTTGACCTCCGTTACCTAAAAAATTGAATTTTATTTTTAATCAGACGCCACCTAGCGGCTGATATTTCTTAGAATGGTAAATCACTTACTGCTATTGAGGCCATTTTCTTTCAAATTCAGGGAAAGGTGCTTGACCTGAGCCCCGAGCTCCTGCCCAAACTCAGTTAAGATTTTTGAATTCATTTCGGCCAACAAAAATGAGTAAGAGTTGAATATGATGATATCTTCATAACGATTCTTCATGACCTCAAGGAATTGATTGACCTGGAAGGCTTCCAAAAAATTTTTAGCCGCTGTGGGCCGGTTGCTGAGAATCCTAATGGCAGCCTCATTCACAATTTTCTTTCGACTGCGCATGATCACAATTTCTTTGGTTGGCAAATGGTTGAGAATATGGCAAGAGGTCTAATGAAAGATGAAAAATGTTTCATGACCCTGAAGTAAATTGTAACCGAAACAATTTTAGCTTTTAGAAAAATTTCAATACCAAGTAGTTGGAGAACACAGTTGCCTCATCACAATTACAAGTGTTTGACATCATTGATTTGCAGCTAAAACCGAAATTTGTACGAAGGGTATGAGGAAGGACGAATCTGTGTAAAGAATAATGGAAGCAAAATTGGCCAACGGAATTTGAAAAAATGTGGATCATCATAGGCATCCATAAGTGTTCTTACCAAAATCGAAAACCCAGATTCCAGGAAAACTTATCCGTGAAGATATACCCAGTTCAATCCAGAAGTCAGAAGTCACCGAAAAAACGGCATGAAGACTACGAGAAACGCTTACTTTCCATGCGCATGCGCGTAAGAAAACGCAAAAAATACAAACAGGTTGTGAAGGGTTGGCTTAGTTACTGTTGTCATTGACAACGAAATCTCAATTTCTCATTCTCAGAATTCCTAGACAACGACACGATTATTCAAGCATCTCAAACTGACGCTCAGCAGTTTTAACAATTTTTATTGATCGTATTATTCTTTCATAGCCAAACAAGCCCGTCCTAGGACGGGCTGGATACATAAAAGTGTAAAATAAATTGTGTACGAGTATCCATCCTGTCCTAGAAAGGGCGGATTTGGCTAGTCTACGGGTCAAATGTCCTGTGGGTTTCTTTGGTAAGGACCCCTCGCTTCGAGTCCCCCCCCCCTCATGCTTGACACCCCCTAATTTTGTGGTTCAGCATTTGGGGTGTGTCGTCCTGGTGTGGTAGGGGACGCGGTTTTTAGGGAGTTTTCTTTGAAAATGTTGAGAAAACGCCGATTATTGATGCAAATATGGAGTTTTTCGCTCCGTCCGCTAAACCTAAACCTCCGACCTAAGAAACGGTTCGACCTATTTCAAGCATGCGAAAGGATTTTGAATTCTGCAGACCACCGAGAATACTACTTCAAGTTAACGATGTCACCGTTGGATGTAGGTGACCATTTTAAAATGGCCACCAAAAGGGAGTTTCATTCTCCACCATTGCACAAATGAACTCAAAAAAATTGTTGGGATCTCCGGGATGAATGCCCTCGATTTGACCTATGACCTGTGACAAGAAGAATTTCGTGCGTCGGGCCAAATACCCTACTAGAGGTCACCCCATAAATTCACTGAGAATTGAAAATATCGCCGTTACTAAACTTGTTTCCCTCAATGAGAACAATAGTGTTGTGCATGACCTTTTGACCTATCCATAGCATCTTACTGCTGTGAGATGCGGTAGCATTCACAACAGAATTATTTGGAACCACGTAATTTTTGTGCAAGACTCCGAAAATCATGAAGGAGTTGATCCCATGATCAGAGGAATTCGCATCTGCTCTCTGGATTCAAATATTTTAAAATATTTTCTTTCTAGAAATTTTGAGCCCGTCCTAGGATGTGCTTGTTTGGCTTATTTAGTAAAATAATTTAGAAATGTATTTAAAAAATTAGGAACACATTTGATACAGCCATACAATCATTTGCTTCACAAACTTTTATCTATTTATTATTTAATTTAAATTGAATGAATTTAAATTAAGTTTTCATCTTAATTTAATAAAAACATTAATTTAAAAAGTTGAGTGTAATTGCCATGCACGTAACAACAAATATGAACTACTTCAGAAATTCCTTGGGATTTTGCGACTGACATTTGATTCCAAATGAATTGGTGTGACTCTCCATTGGCTCCAGCTCCACAGAGGGAAGTTACTCTATGAAACAAATTTTGACCCATTGGGCTTGGGGTCAGACGAATCAGAGTGAAGCTGAACTTTTTTTTTCTAACTTTTTAAAAATTCTAATAAAGATATCAGTTTTTCAATTCGTAGAACGGCGTAGGGGCCATATTTTAATTACGTAAGCTCAATGGTGGGTGGGTGGGTCCGTGATTTATACCTGGGATTGTATTACGTTCCATGTTAAATGTCCGTAAGAGGTGGGTGGGTCGGGTGAAAATTTCACCGTTTCAGGCTTACGTAATTAAAGTATGGCCCGTAAGGCTTTGGATGATTTAGGGGGTAGTTTAGTGTTAGTTTTATTATTTGGTGGGTTTGGATGGAAATTAGGTTTAGCTTAACCCTTAAGGTTTAGGTTAACCTTAAGCCCCTTAGGACGCCGAAGTTGGAGGTTTATCAACATGGCTGTTGGTCATGGTTGCGCTACAGGTCAAATCAAAATCACGTTCAAGGTCACGCCTTCAAATTGTATTGTCTTCACAAGACTAACGTAAAACGTCGAGTAACAGCTCAAAAAATTTGAAATTCCATTCTTAATAGTTCCTCGCCATCAAAAGTAGAGATTTCCCACGTTACCTATGTCAAGTCAACACATGTACGAACTGTTAGATTAAAGTTAGCATTCAGGCGTTGACCCAAGCCTTGACTGAGTTTCCAAGACTGAGGAGCCCCTTAGGCCTGAGAGGCCTTAAGGCTCCTCTACTTGAATTCGCGCCAAAACTCAGTGTAAGTTTGAATCTGCGTGGAAACTTTGACCGTATCACGGAGTTTCCCAGGAGCGTTGGCAGTATCTGGAGAAATGACTCCTTGGGACATCAAAGGCGGAAGGTCAAAGGTCAAGATTTAATGTATATGATTAAAAAGCTAATAAACGTAGTCAATGTTTGCGGAGTTGATAGAAATATGGTCAAATTCCTGGACGCTCAAAGCTAATCCTAAATTGAGGAAACCAATGACTGACAAATGAACGAAGCACGACGAAACACGGAGAATTGGATTTTTCTGGGCTGTGACCCGATTTTTAATTAACAATAACTGAACGTTAAAGTTACAGTTAGAAAGAGGATAGTTAGAAATGATGTTAGAAGGAGGAAGATGTAGAATCGACTTGATTTCGAACAGGCATGCACTAACAGAAGAGATGTGATGATCGACATTGAACTTGACCTTGTCGATGTGGATCTTCCTGATTGGCTTGTACATCTCGGCTGATCTTATAGTTAAGGCATGCATTCGGGGAGATAACATCTTACCACTAAGAGATAGATAGAGAGAGAGAGAGATGATGACCTTCACCCTGGGAAACCAGAGTTTAAGTTATTAGGATCCCAGCTCCAAGTGCATTCGGGTCCCAGCACCCACTGCACTCGGATCCCAACTCCAAGTGCATTCGGGTCCCAGCACCCACTGTACTCGGATTCCAACGCTTCACTAGGAAACCAGTGTTAACTCATCACCGCTCTCACTCTTACAGTTGGGAGAAGGTCAATTATACGAACAGTCAATATTTGGAAGAAACTATAGAATGTGTATTCTAGGAGACAATGAGCATCGTCAAAATCACGACTTCCGGAAATAAAAGCTCTGTCATGGATTAACCGCAGCTAGAGGCTAGACTTTTGGAGTCTCAGGGGTAGAAACCTGGAAAGAATGGGCCGTTAAGTCAACCATTTACACAAGAAAGGTCAAGGGACAATCGGAGGATTAGAAACTGGGGTTAAGGGGTGTACAAGGTCATGCCGAAAATCATTCAGGACGTAATGCTTACTATCATGTCCTTCATATCTCTGGTAAGCACGTAAGTGAAGATGGAAGCATCACTCTTAGCAGTCATTTTACTTCAATTTTGCTCATGATTTGAATTCTGTTGAATTTTCCCGCCAGCAAAAATTAAACGCATCGTTCTTCGAGAACCCAAGTTTGGTCCCAGTGTCGACCATTAAGAATAGCCGGATTTCGACTTTGATTTGAATTTTGATTCCATTGCATCAAGCGGATCATGTTCTCCTATTGTCAGGTTATGGGAAAAACGTGCAGAAACGTTTTTGGGCAATACAGGTCACGCGGGTCACGGTAAGTATTGTAAGACGGATCGGCTTGTGAAAATGGGTCATGGATGGATCTGTGCAGAAAGGAGACAAACACTACCCTGTCCATCCGCCATTTTCCTGTCCCTCTTGACACTTACGTTTACACTACCGCGAAGGTGCAGGAAATCTCACATTTCGGTAAGGCTCACCCTCTGGATGTTGATGTAGAGGGTGCCAAATATTTAATGAATGACCCCCCCCCCCCCCCCCCCACCACAGCCTAAACCGCTTGTCGGAAAATTTCATTTGACTCTGCGTTCGGAACGGAACGGAGTGAGAATTTTTTTTCCAGAAAATTACTAAAATATTTTTGCGCACATTCTTGTTGGCAAAATGGCAGAGAACAAGATTCCGAAGGTAGATTTTGAAATTTCGTTTGACCTTCAGGGGTCAAGAACTGTCAATTTCCATCAAAGTTAAGATGCCATTTGGAAACCTCTTACACTTCATGACCTCTGCAGTTCAAACGTGAACTTAATTTTAAAATCTGACTTCGGAATCTTCTTCACCGTCGTATTTCTAACAAGAAGGGGAATTTTGATGGAAAAGTGGCGACTATTATGTTTATTTTGCGGATGCGCGAAATTTATGTTTTCTCACTCGCGCATGCGCATTAAAAAAATTATTTTGAAAATTGGCATATTTTGGTTTTGAGATAAGCTTTCGAACGAGAGGTCATATGAAATTTTCTGTGGTATAGACTGAATAGGGGGAGGGGGGATCATTATATATGTGGCACTCTGTAGTTTAAACTTTTTGTGAAATTTTGGATTGAAGCGGTAAAGCAAAGTAAAGCGGTATTCTGTTGCCCGCTTCAATTTTTCAAACTCACATATTTTTGTTTTGAAATTTTGTAGAACTTTTTTTTTTAAATCTTTAGCCATGTAACTGGTGGTGGAGCATCATGGATTAGGATTACGGATTACTTAGAAATTGACATTTGGGGGTCATAATATTACGAAGTACGAGCTGAATTTTGGTTTGGATGAAAATAAATTGAGAAGCGATTCGAAAATGCTGTGAAGATAAAGTCGAACAAGTTCCAAAAAATCTGCACGAAAGAATTAACGCGCATAAGTCTAGGTATGGTAACTGTCACTATGACCATAAAGTTCAGCGGACTACAATTGCGCAGGCGCATAGCAGAGTACTTTTATGAAATACTGTAGTTGGCGACATACTGGAGACGCATGCGCGATAGGATTTGTTACCATTGAAGCGGAACCTTAATTTTCAGAAGCGGAAGTTTTCAATCAACAAGTTGACGGTAATTATTAGATACAATGAGCAGAATTTTTTAAATTTCTTAAAAAAGTAGGCTTCGAGGAATATTTTTTTAATTTATTTATAACCCCCTCGGTCAGTAAAACTCAATTCATCAATTTTTCAGATTGAACTTTGTAATGATTGAATTAATTTTGGATTTGGGTAATGGTGAGTTCTTTTGCTGGAGTTTTATCGGATCCGTGGTAACGAATCTCAGCGATAAAATTCAGCCCGCCACCTCCATGTGCTCCAACCATAGGCGAGTCGTTGTCGTCATTCAACTTTCTTCCTCCTGGAATGGCAACATCTTGCGCAATAATGAGGTGCGGGCCTTCCAAGTTCACACATGCGCTGATGAGGTCGTATGCTTTCAAAAGTGGTGATGATAATTGGGACTTTGCATGATCTTGGATACTTAAAAAATTGATTTTTATTCATGCGCCATCCAGCTGCTGATATTTTTGGAATATTTCACAACCTACCGTAACTGCTATTATGTTCCTTGAAATCCAATACAAGATGACGGACCTGAAGGCCAACTTCTTGGGTAAATTCTGATACGACTTTCGAAGTCATTTCCGACAACATAAAAGCGTATGAGCTGCATATCATTTGATGTTCGAATCGATTTGACATAACCTTGACGAATTCGGAAACTTGTAGAGGATCAACGAATTTTAGGGCTGGGTTCAATCGCTGGTTGAGAATCCTAACCGACGCTTCGTTTATCATTTTATTTTTCGAACGCATGCGCAGAATATCTTGTGAGGATAGATGCATCAACACCTCGTATGATGCCTAGTGAAAGATGAAAAACATTTCATGACCGGGAAGCAAGTAGTAAATGAAAATATTTCAAATTTTGAAACAATGTTAGAACCAGATAGTTTTGGAAGACCGTGGCCTCCACCCAGTTGTCATTATATTGATTCATTTCGATTTTTGATTCCTTAAAAGAATTAACTGATGTGTTACTCTAGCGTAATTAGAAATTATTGATCAAGAAGTTTAAGAAGCTGTGATGCCATCCGGAGGCCAAATCCGAAAAAAAAGAACGAAGTCGAGCCAAAGCTACTTTGCGTGTGCAAAAATAACAAGTTGTTTAGTGGTAGTTAGTTAGCTGCTGTTGCTGCTGACTATCTCGAAATCTCAATTTTTCATTTTCAAATTACCTAGACAACGACACAATAATTAGAGGAACTAGGTTAGTTAGGTTAGGTTAGGTGGGCGAGGTCAGGTTAGGTTAGGTCAAGGTCCATGGCAACGTAAAATAGACAAAAATGGGAGAAAGTTACACCATACCTCTGTTTACTAAAATTTTTTGGCAAAACTTTTCAATGACGCCGA
>JABASL010000750.1:0-14113 GCA_019775825.1 Neanura muscorum | reverse complement strand
CGGGGACAGCGTGCATACCCCATAACCGCACAAATCATTTCAGAAAAAGTCGTTCGTCTTTTCCAGTTAAATAACATTTCCGTTTGACCTATTGACCGGTGACCCTTCCTTCCGTGTCAACAACAACAAATCCGTACTTGGAAGGAAAACATGTATTGATTCCAGCATATAAAATTCTGTACTGGGATTTCACGGAATTGGATCCCATGAAGGGGCTTCACACTTGGGGTATACTAGAGTTGTCCCATTTCCGCAAGAATGACCTTACTAATGCATCATTCATATTGAGGGACGAACTAGGTTTCTAACCCTTTTTTAACCCTTTTTGAAAAAAAGGGTGAATAATAAACCGATCCGATTCGATGGTTTGTTCTAACCTAATTTTTATTCCTCTGCGAACCAGTTCGTGGTTGAGTTGGAAAGAAATTTTTTTTTCAACTTTTGGGTTGGTTCGAGGAAAAAAGGTCTTTGAATATTCAAAATTTCTAAAAATATCATGGAGAACGTACAATTCGCGTTCAATGGGAATGACCTGAAAAACTGAAAAACAAACACGTTGTGAATTTTAGAAATGCAACAATTATAAGAAATTTCCACGAATATTATGACCTTCACCAACTTTCAAAATTGTGAAAAAAGAAAATAAAAATTATAATGGGCGGCTATAACATATAAGCCGTGTATTTTTTTCCACAATAAGTATTAAACGGCACTTTTAGGCTTCTATTATGGTCCTTTTTGGAAATCATTCAATTTACATTTTTCAATTTAGACTTTTTAGAAGTACGTGACTTCGTGCTTAATTGCCGTTTTTCAGATCTCATGATGACTTTGAAGGCAAAAAACTGTTTTCACTTTCTTTAGTTTTAAACTTTCAAAGTCACATATGAATGCATTAGGACCTGAAATTCTATTTGGCTTGTAGAAGGGGTCGTGTGGACCCAATCCCATAAGCCAACTACGATGACCTTTCTCAAAGTTTCAAACTAAATCGTATTAACAGATCCTTTCGATCGGGACGTGAGATAGAGAGTGCCTAACACGTCTCTCTCTGGCCCTGATGGCTGGGGTTCGAGTCCCGTCAGCGCCCTACACTTTGGTGATTTTTTCCTGAAAAATGTCTCCGACCCGATTTGGCTAAATGTGGTGTGGGGAAAAGTCCAACCAGGAATAAATGACAGGGTTTGTGGGCCTCCGATCTACACGCTGGTATGGCATAGCCGAAGCCATACGCGTGCGGCAGTGCGTTCTGCAGAGAGGGTTTCAGTGTATGTTCCGACACCGTACTGCAGTTGGCCTCGGTTAAGAGAGGGTCTCGACGAGTGGCTGCGCCGTTGTCAACAGATATAAAAAAAAAGAGATCCTCTGTTCAGGAAAACCCAACCTTCTGCTGCACTATAGGGCTCAGGAAAGAAAAAGTGCCACATGCCACTTTTATATCAGCTGACTAGTAATCTACTCTGTTGAAATTTGACAAGTAGTCTGCCGCTTTTTCTTTCCCAGGCCCTATAGTGCGCTACTTTGTTATATAAGAATTTAAGAAATATTCTCCTTTCGTGTTAAACACGTAATTACGAATAGACGCAAAAATAAAATAAGAATATTGCATTCACAACCTCGAACGTGAGCAATTTTCAAACGTGGCTTAGACTAAGCACATCAGGCTAAACTGAGGAATCATTCCTTGTGTCAAGGACCTTCCCTTATTTTAGTGCCTCATTTTATTGTATCTGGGTCAAGGTGTGAAGTGACTTCGGCAAGTACCAAGTGGAACGAATTTGTCATTCCAATCCAGGTATCAATCCCTTTGAAATTACCGTAGTTTTACTTGTTCCTTTGTTCAAATTTGTTGGGTTACTCCGCTCCGAACAACTTAATGGCTGCAGAGTTCGTGTTAACAGAAACCAATCCATTTATAAACGTATATTTTTACCATTTGGTCACAGAAAACCCTGAGGGCTAATTTAGTTTCAGAATTCTAAGTCCTTATACAGCGAGAAAAACGGAGAATGCCGACCATCGGCTCAAAAAATTCGTATGCGAATAAATTTTCGTTTATTCGTTAATAAACTAAGTTTTGAAACCCTCGGGTTCACACCGTTGGATCAGAAACGGCTGCAGCGGTCATTGAACCTTTAGTAACCCTTAAAGAATCTCTACCAGGCAGATTCTTGGTGTGACGTTTTATTTGGGCCAAAGTGATGTAATTGTCACAATTTTGAAATTTTTTTCACCATTTTTTATAACGTTTTACGTAATAACTTTTGCACAGAGACGGTTATAGGGGTAATTGACCCGTTGATTTCTAGCAGACCCCTTAGGGGTCATTTTTTACTAGGCAGGTTTTTGCTGGGCCGGTTTATTTGGGTACAAGTGATGTAATTGTCAAATTTTTAAAATTTTCTCACCATTTTTATAACGTTTTACGTAATAACTTTTGCATAGAGACGTTGACCCCTTGACCTTTAGCTGACCCCTCAGGGGTCCTTTTGTACAAGGCAGGTTTTTGCTGGGCTGGTTTGTTTGGGTACAAGTGATGTAATTGTCAAATTTTTAAAATTTTCTCACCATTTTTTATAACGTTTTACGTAATAACTTTTGCATAGAGACGGTTATAGGGGGTCATTGGCCCATTTATCTTTAGCTGACCCCTTGGGGGTCAGTTTGTACTAGGCAGGTTTTTGGTGTGATGTCTCATGCGTTCATGAGATGAAACTTTCACCTTTCCGCTAGGACGGGTGAAAGTTGAAACTTCAATTTTTTTATTTTTGTAAATAAAATTGTAACAGATGTGTTTAACTGAGTTAAATACAGTTGATAATTAGTTTTTTAACTGTACTTACATTTTCAGGGGCCTCGGAGTCGATAATCGCGGAGTGAAAGTTAACTTTGACGCCCGTTCATTTTTCGTTCTCTTTCTTTAGTTTTAAAGTTTCAAAGTCACATATGAATGCATTAGGGCCTTTCACATTTTTTTCTACACCGTTTTCCCCACTGACAAAGCCTTGCAGTCGCAAGATTTCAGGCTGAATTCCAAAAGGAGAACTAGAAATCTCCCAACACATTTGGAACAAAAATGCTCAGCAGAAACTATGGTATTTTTGCAGACTTCGATAACCAAGCACTAGTTTCAAATTTTCACTTTGTGACTTTGCACAATCGGAACAGAATTGTGCGTGCCGTCAGGCACCCCCAATTTTGATGATTTTTTCTGTAATGGTAGTCTTAATCAATTTTAATCAATGTAATAATTTCTATTTTGTTTCAAGTTTTCGATATACATTTTTTCTTAAATTAGTTAATTTAGTTAATTTTTTAGCAAACTTGAAACCTAACTAACCTTACTTTAATTTGACCTAATATGCTATTTTCATAAATATACCATTTAAATCTGAAAAGTAGAAAAATCATAATAATTTTGATAATTTTCGCAATTATTATATTAATGAGTAATTTTATCCTATTCCAGTCTGAGCGTAATTATTAAGTAGCGTAGCATAACAAAGCTACTTTATGCAAATGTACGACCCGTCTGTCTGTCGTCTGTCTGTCTGTCGGATGTCCCCCCATGGATCTCAGGAACCTGTGGCTGAATGTCTAAGCTGTTTTTTGCGATCAATAGTTGAAATTCTGAGTCGGTTCACCTACTAAAAATTGTTGACCTGGGTCAACTCCTTCTGGGTCAAAGTTCAAGGGCGACAATTTTTTTCCACGGAAACGGTAAAAATGACAATAACAAAAGTTGTTCCTCTCGTCGAGACCAACAAAGTTCGCTGTGACCCGCTGACCTTTGACCTCACCTTTCCGTGTAAAGGCGACGGATCTCAGATAACCTATCCCTACGGGTATCTCAGGAAACTCTTGATAAATTTCCAATTTGTTTTCTGTTATGAATAGTTCACGTTATGAACCGGTTCACTATTGAATATGGTTGACATAGGTCAACTCCTTCTGGGTCAAAATTTCAGGTCAACCATTTCAGACTGTATGTCCCCCACGGATCTCAGAAACGTTTAGACGAATTGCTAATCTGTATGCTGTTATAAATAACTGACATACTGAACCGGTTTACTATTGAATATGGTTGACCTGGGTCAACTCCTTCTGGGTCATAGTTCAAGGTCAATAATTTTTTCACGGAGACATTAAAAATCACCCATTCGAAAGTTGATTCTTCGATCGCCAATAATAAATTCTGTAGTGACCTCTTGACCCTTTACCTCTTCTTTACGAGCAAACTGAATGTATCTTAGAAATTTCTCACAGGGCAAACGAAGTCTGATTTGTTTCGATAAAACATACCACAACAATTTCATGGTAGTGTCCTGTCCGTCTGTCTGTCTGTCCGGCTTAGCTACGCTACTTTGGTATACCCGTTTTACCACGGTTTATTTCTTAATGTGGAGGTTCCGGCTCAACGTACTGGACAGCTTTGGGCCCTTCCTTACAATCTTTTGACGTATGTCGTAGATTCAAAAATTCTCGTTTGTGTTAATAAGATTTTCATCCGCCAGCACGACGGTTCGGGGGTGACAGAACCATGCCAACAGCTAGGAAGGTGGAAGGTATACTTGACGAAACATCCTCATAAAATTAGCAAATCGCGTCGTCAGCCGCAGGAGAAAAATTGTTGTTGTGGTGTAAAATGGTCTCAAACCTGCCAAAAAGCCGACATTTATACATGGTGCCAATTTAGGATTGCCCCCCTATACCCCCAACCTAATTTGTAATACATCAAATTATTGGTGGTGTCAACACGGGTCTCTAGACATCAACAAGGATCCAACTACGCATGCGCTAGCTTTTGCTAATTTAAAAAAAAACTCAAGTTTACACTTTAGGGCGGCCCATGCAGCTAAAGTTTGTTTTCCGAAATCCCAATTATATCAAGGAAATAATTCTTCGTAATACTTCAACAGTTCAAACTCGATGAGAAACGGCCGTTATTTCAAGCAGATTGGAGCTAGTGGACAAAATATTCGCATTTAGGACAATGGATTTTGAAAATTCCAGCCGAAAGTTTCGTGTGAAATAAAATAAAAATAATTTTGCGCAAAACTTCAGGTTACAGTAACTCTAACTGCCTTAAATTGAGGGCCCTTAATTAAGTAACTGCATTGAGGAACCATAACCACATAGCTGATTTTGGTGTTCTTAAACCGCTTAAGGGCCCTGAAGATGCCTAGCAAATTAAGGGTGATTACTTAAAATATTCAGTGAATTATGGTCCGGCACTTATGGTCTTTAATTATGAGTCCTTAACTAAAGACATTAATGCGTGGTCCTTGACTAAATCAACTGTGTGCCCTTATTTGACTGACCACCTTAATGAGTTAACTAAATAAAAATAACGTACTTTGTATTAGTATTTTTGTAATATTGTTCAAAAGTATGAAAATAAACTGCGTACGGGACACTTCGGATGACCAGGTCACTTGGTACAGGGTGCCAAATAAGTACGGGCTCTCTATGCAACTCCACAGCCAAATGACCTAGGACATACAAAGTCTTGATTTAACCATAGCCTTTGTGCGGACCCTTGGCATAAAGTTTAGAAAGATCCGGCTGCGCATGTGCAAGTTATTTCTAATTAAGTCAAAGAAAGCGACTGCGCAGAAAGAGATGGAAAATAGGAAAATGACAAGGAAACTTTCAAAAAAGGAATTTTTCCAAAATTTGAAGAAATTGCGTATGCACGGTCGGATCTTCCCGAAATTTTTGCCAGAGATCAACATTCAGATTACGGTTAAGTTGAGACATTGTTTGTTGTCCTAGGTTATTCGGTTGTGAAGTTATATAGGAAGTCAATACTTATTTGACACCCTGTGCTTGGTCCTTTCATCGTTCGACAAATGAAATCAGGGCAATCCAATGTGCAAGGACACAATCCTGTTTCAAACGTCCAAGGTGGTGAAATTTTCAGGCACTGGACCCAACTCCCACCAATTGAGGCTGCATTTGAAACTCAATTATGTAGAATTACAATTTAAAAATTCCCGGTTGGCGATTGGCGTATAATCTGTACAATTAGCGACCCACGCTTGTATTTTACTTCCCAAAAAAATCATGCTACCCTTTTACAAAACAGTGAAAATACTATTTCGATCAAATACGTCAATTCAAAAGCGACAACCTCAAAATCCTAAATTTAGGACTCTTCCTCCTACAAAAATTTGAACTTCTTTTTTTGCAGCCTCGTAATAATGCATGGGCAAATTGCAGTCGTGCATTCATCCCTTCATTCGTGCCATTTTTTGGTCTGCCATTAGGCCCTGTTTGGCAAACCATGACCTAGCGCTCTCTTGCACCTTTTTGACTTTTTACTTTTCATTTGAAATCTTCACCTTGTTTTCTTCCAGATAGTCTAAACTCGTGCGTCCCATCACTTGTTTTGTCCTCGCAAAAGAGTGCAAAGATATGTGCGTACTTTAGAAGGCCCATAAGCTGAAAACCGGGTTTTGGGCGGTCGCATTTACACTGTTGCACCAGAAAGCATATTCCGATCGTAATTGGAGCATTTTAGGCTTAAAATTTAAACCAATATGTTCCGATTATGCTCTTCAGTTATACTAAAATTGATGCTAAAAATTCTCCAACATAAAAAAAAGATCCTAAGAGCATTTTCAAAAATGCTCCTCAAATGCTTTTGAAATTCCTCGTTCACAATTTTGAATCAAGAATGGATCTTGAGCAATTTTTGGGAGATAATCTTTGAAGACATTAATCTTCTGCAAAATAGCTGAACTGTTGGCATTTTAAAAAATAATTCGATTTCTAGAACTATATGTCTGTCTCTTCTGCCTTTGCACTGTAATGTATTTCACAATTAAAAAATAATGTGCAGTAGAATTGTAAAGTGAAAAACATAATCAGAAAAGTTCCCCTCTTGATTTATTTTAATCAGTCACTGATGATTACTAGGGGATTATTCTTAAAGTAGCTTAATAATCGAAAAATCAGATTCCTTTCATTTTCCTCCGCCAGACGGACAGTACATTTTTCAAGGTTTCTAGCTTTTGTTTTGATATTTTTGAATTTCCTTCTTCAAACGTTCGTTTTCAACACGCAGTTTTACATTTTCTAACTCATCTTGGGCCTCATCAAGTTCCTTCTGAAGAGCTGTTGACTTTTCCTTTTCTTTGAAAATTTGACGGTACAGCTGAAATCGTACAAACGTATAAATTGTACTTTAATAAAGTCAAACGATTCCAGATACTTTAGAAATTATACTTGAACTAAGCATAATATTGTAACGTATTATAATATATAATAAATCATTGTCGTATTATAACAACTCAAATACCTCAGCAATGACTTCATCGGGATTTGACGTAGAATTTGTTTCCAGAGATGCTGTTTCAATACTGACTGCTGGAGTAATCTGTTGAAAAAAAGTATTATGAAGTAAATTAGACTTTGCTGATATTGACATAAACATTTGCCATAAAATATGAGTGTACTTACTAGAAGTTCAGGTGGAAGAATTCGATGTTTAAATATAGCAGACCCTGTAACAAAAGACACAGATTACAGGGCAAATAAAGTACAGGGTGCTACATAAGGATTTACTACCCCCTACAGCCAAAACCAGCAGACCTAAAATTAATTGTCATACACCAAATTGAGCGTATGTTCAATTCTGGTCTCTCATAAAAAAAAATTGGCCGGATACGCCAGCACGTTTATGGATAAAACGTATTTTACTTAAAAAAAATGAAAAATAGCTTTTGCATGTGCTATGCATCAAGAAACTCAAATACGTTTCCTTTCAACTTTTTGTTGACATAAATTTTTTTAAAAAATTTATTGATTTATAGGATTGCTTATCTGTTAGTCAGAAAACAAAATTTGAATGATTGAGTCGCTTGTTTTTGTTTTGAAAAGTTGAGAAGAAATGTGTCTGAGATTCTTAATGCATTTCACATGTATTTTCATCTTTTTTTTAAGTAAAATACGTTTTATCCGTAAACGTTCTGGCGTATCCGGCTAATTTTTTTAGGAGAGACCAAAATTGAAAATACGATCAATTTGTTGTATAACACTTAATTTTATGCCAGGTGGTTTGAGCTGTAGGGGGTAGTAAATCCTTATGTGGCACCCTATAGTAATGAAGGACATGTTATGGAAATTTGAGCTTTCGATTATGACTTACTGGTTTGATAATGGTGATGTTCATACAGCATATGTTGGAAGTCCTTAAAATCAATGCTCAGCAAGAAGTCTGCCCGAAACCATGGGAAGACAATATTCCATGTTTCCTCTTTTCCAATATAGATATAGAGATATCCCCAATGAGACTTAATCTTAGTTTGCCCAAGTTCCAGTTTAAATTCACTCTTGAGAAAAGTATCCATTAACTCAGGATCAACCACCCATTCTTTCCAGGTGGCTGGATCTTCCTCCCACTTGTGTATCACAACCGTCAGCATAAGTTCCATATAATCTTTTCGAGCTGTAAGTAATAACAGAAAATGAAAACAACTTTTGATTAGTATAACGTAATTCAAACTAGAATACTTATACGTAAAAACACGGTACAACAAGTGACCTAAGACCTGGGTCACTTGGAGTGACCCCCTTGGAAGGGGGGGGGGGGGTGCGATGTCACAAAAATTCCTTAAGCAAACGCGGTAATTCCTTTAATTTAAAACTAATAACGTGGGCCTACCAGTCTGGAGAACAAATGTTATGTTTATTTTTTCGAGACATTTCTTATTGAAATTTACTTGTTAAAATAAAACCCAGAATTTCCGGGTTTACGATATCACTGATTTTGCATCTAACAGAAATGGCATTAAAATTTTCTGAGTACGGGTAGTTTTAGTCACAAGTGGCGTATATGAATTTACGGGATTCGCCTCAGTGATCCCAAGTTGGATCCCAAGTTAGATCGCAGGTTTATTGACATTTCCAAACAAGCCCATCCGAAGACGGGAATGAAAATATTTAAACTCGGCCCGTTTTAGAAATCCAATATTTTTAGGCCACCTGGATGTAATTTTTAATTTTTTGTTAATTTTTTGGAGGAGTAAGTAGTTTTGTTTCCGTCACTGAACGGTCTTTTTTGGGAATGTCAGAAAATGAAGGAAAAATTTGAAGTTAAAAAGTGGGGAAACTGCAACAAAAACCCTAATTCCCATTTTTTGGTAACAATAATATTGTTGTAATTATTTCTTTTAGCACATTTTATTACAGAAAATAATTTTTAAAAATTTTAATAGAAAGCGGGATTCGAACCTGCGATTATTGCCAACACTGTAAATTCGGACATGTGCCCATTTGTGAATACAAATGACCCGTATTCAGAAAATGGTTACAAACTATTTGAGGTCTTTTGTGTCAGACGCCTATTTGGTGAAATCCGAAACCCAGATTTTAACACGTAAATCTCCATAACGAATTTGGCAGAAATAAAATTTTAAAATTCCAGCTTCCAGCGCATTCGTAGAATTCCACTGCTGCCATTGCAGATAATTACCCCCCTTGTCCCCTTCCTTAAGTACCCTTGACCTATGACCTCTGCTACTATTGTCCACTGCAGTGCGTAGGATTGATTACGACACGGAAATGAAGGCTAAGAATAAGGCAAGGTCAAATTTGACAAATTTAGAACCAAATTTTGGAGGGTACCTTCAAATTTTTTATCCATGATTTTTAGTTGAAGATTGATGATTATTCTTGTAGAAAATGATGAGCAAAGGATACAGGAGATAACGAGGAGAATGTTTATAAAATCAGCTGATAATTGGATCCTCTCGGTTTGACTCAAAAGTAGTATTTTGTTGACAAGACTTTAGGAACGACAGTTGTAACCAAACCTGGCAATCTAGAATTTTAATTAACTAAATATCACCAGAAATATACAAAAAATGTTGATTAATCACGGAACTAGTACAAGAGATGTGCTCCTTGTGAAACGAAGACAGAAGTGAATGAGTTTCAAAAATTCTAAACAAAAGTGGAACTTTCAAAAATATTTCTTCGTGGAAATTTTTAAAAAGAATACAAAAGGTAACAAAAATTTGAACAAAAGAATGAGCAGGTAAAAAAGAAAAAAGTAAAGGTCGCTTCCTCATTTCATTTTATATACAGGGTGCCAACACAGGATGGCCTTGGCCACCCTATGTATTTGCAAAAACCATTCACGCAGCCTTAGATGTAGTGCCCCAAATCAAAGCTTAGCTAAATCTGGGCTTATGACATAAATTCCACAATGAGGCGGCTGCGCATACGCGAGCTATTTCTAAAACTAATCAAAATAACTCAAACTTACATTGCATTTACATCTGCGCAATTTCCAAGATTGAGAATGACCGCATTTGCACCATTTCCAACAAAAGTATATAGAAGCTTTATTTGATATAATTGGCAGAGAAAATTTGGCAGCAAAACCGGTCGTTGACAAAAATAGAATTTAAAAACGAGACTGGAGCGACGAGGGTTAAATTTGAATAAATCCTCGGTTAACATCACAATCGCAATTGCATTACCATCACATGAAAGTTGACGCTAACGGACGGTTTTGCGTTGCGTAATAAACTCAAATTTTAACTTCAGTACAGTAGAACTTCCATATAGCGCACCCCGTTATTGAGGAATCCCCGTTATTACGGACATACTTTTCGGAATGTTGGTTGCTCTTATGGGGCTTTAACACAGAAGACCGATCGTTATAACGGACTTCGCTACAGTGGAAACCCCGTCATAGCGTATTGAATTAATCAATAGCGAGTCCTTGTTTCCGTTGCCGCTGTATACGCTTGGGACGCTTATGTTTTTTTATTTCATAGTATATTTTTGTCGAAAATACTTCTTTTAAACTGCAAACAGGAAATCTTTAAACTTTCAAAAACAAATAATAGGATAAGTGCACTGAAAATGTTGAAATTCTGACGATATTATACTGATAAAAAATTTCCAGCAGACATCCTCGTATCGTTCAATGTTTGTTTTGCAATTAATTAATTAATTATTACGGCCGTAACAGTACTTCGACTAAGAATTACCGAAAAGTTGACTCCGCCCTAATATAACTTGGGAAAAACGCAATTGATTATAGTAAACCTATTCAAAATTTCGCTATAATGTACCGATTTACGTTATAATAACTGTTAAGCTATAACGATATGAGTTCTCGGACTCCATCTGGATATGCTATATTCATGTTTTACTGTATTAGCAGCTTCTGTAGCAACTTTTCCTCAAAAAATTATTATTTTATAACTTAAGCTACAACGCGCGTGTTAGGTTAGGATAGGTTAGGTTTGGAAATGTTAGGTTAGGTTAGGTCTGGATAGGTTTAGGTTGAGGTTGAATAGGTTAGGATATGTAAGGTTAGGTTAGCTTACGTTAGGTAAATTTGGGTTGAGCGTAGCTGTATCACTGTGAGAATTATGCCAGAGGCCTACATTTACCTGAACTTGAATTTTGTATATTAGAATCAGAGTTTCGTTAAATGATTCTGGGCGTTGGGCGACAATACTTACTGGGAACCCTGTATTCATTCAAAAACTGTAAAAAGTTGTACGGGTTAAATTTAGCGGTGGAATTTTGTGTCAAACAAAAACGCATTCCACTTTTATTTTTCTTATTTTTTTTATTATAATTACCACTCCTAAGGACTTCAAGTCCATGGAGTAGGGTTCTCTCTTCCTTATGCTAGTGATATACGTTTTTCTTATGTGCGGTTTCACATTTTTGAAAACTTTACTAATTTAGTGAAGTTTTAGAATTTTAATTATCGCTAGACTTTAATGATTTCTAGAATTATATGAAAACATAATGTAACAATTTATAAATTAAGGCAATTAAATGTTCCAAATAAAGTATTTTTTAATTAAAGTCAGTGATGTTTAGTAACATATAAATACTATAATTTAGCATTTCAATTATAAATTAGAATAATAGTATTTGCCATAAACAATTAAATTAAATAATATAAGCTTCTGTTGTGACTGAATTGCATGGCATGGTAGAACTCAAGTTGAACAAAGACAACTTATTTCAATTCAGACACTAGGAGAGCTTTTGTAGTTGAGTGGTAGGATATTCTACACAGGAAACAAGCGTCCGCGGATCGAATCCAGTTAGCATCTTTTTTTTATACTTTTTTTTTACTTAAATGCTAACGAGAATTATTGCTAAGTTGGTATTTAATTATTTTGACGCTCCAATAGCAAGCGTAAAGTTGTGAACTTGGTTTTACCAATAAAGTTCAAATTTGGATCAAAATATGAAACAAAAACATAAAATAACATCAAAATGGAATCTTACATCAATGAAATTATTCCACCTGAGGTAAGTAGTTCAAACAAGGTCAAAGGTCGTTCAATCATATGCTTTAAACTCAATTGCCCAAATTCCCACTAGCCTCAACGTTTTTACACCGGTTAACAGTTTACTAATAATTCAATTCAAAGTTTTTGTTTCTATTTCAGATCTTAGACATGATTTTACGGAAACTTCTGACTTTTGATCTACTTGGACCTAAAATTTACCCCCGATTTGAGAGCTGCTTGGTTAACAAAATTCTTTTGTATAATTCTCGATTTGATGACATTATTTCTGGGCTTCAATGAATCCAATGATTATCCGGATTCGAAAATTCATCTTGCCTTGCTCAAATTACATCGACTGGATTCCTTGACCTTTTGCAACATCGCAGTATGACCTTTGACCTTAAATTTGAGCTTAGGAATCCTAAATTTTGGTTTCCTTTATAGATTTCAATCAAAGTGTATGGAAAGCTAAGTGACCATCATATAGAGAATAATGTTCAATCATGAGGATTTTGAAACCTGCTACGTGACAAATATTTCAATCAATTGATTCAACAATCTCAAACTCAATTATTTCAGTTTCTGGAGGGAAAATTCAAATTACTTGCGAATTTTTTTATAAATTCTCTTTGATTCCTGAAATGGTACCAGTACTGTCGACAGTACGACAAACATGCACGCTTAATCAGCTACCGAATGGGGTGATTTCGGTAGCTGTCCAAAACCCATTGGATGTCGGCAGCCGAATTCGGGAGCTGGAATATTGAAAAAAAATTAAAATTAAAATAAAAAAAGGAGAAAAAAGAGAAAAACGAAAGAAATTGTGGCGCTCAACTGAGCTCCCGGATTCCCAACAAAAATAAGTGCAAAACTTTTACTGCAGTTTTTTTTCCAAATTCTAATATATTCTAACGGGATCAAGCGTCACTCTGCGCTTTGAAATCGAATATTTCCAGGCCCCTTTCTGCGCTTGAAGGTTTTTATACCAAACATTCGCACAAACCATCTCAACCTGTATTTCCAGGTGATTTACGTTCTCAAAAATCAAGCCGGATTCGTCGCTGACGCTGAAGTGATTCTTATCTTCCAAATCTCAATAAAAATATTAAAAATAAGAATCGACGCCGAATACTCCTGACGGATGGGTCAGCTTAACACATCCTTACACTCATGTAAGGTAATGGCATTGTTTGTCTGTGAGAATAGGCCTGTTATAACATAGCTCAGAGGCGGACTCAGGAATTCATCAACCGGTGCCACAACACCCAAAAAAAACAGTGGGAAATACTTTGGGTTTTTGGTTGTACAGGAGTTGCGCCATAGGGCGCAAAGAAACATTACACACAGTACGCCATTCAGCCTAAAAAGACAAATTTTGGGAGAAAATGATTTGATTGTGCTGGCAATTGCACTGATATTTTTCTTGAGAACGGTAATGGTGCAGTTATAATCCTAGCAATATGGCGCCGTAAGGCGCAAAGGAATTTTGAATTCTTTTGGAGTAAGATAGAACTTGGACCACTCGGAGAGTAAAAATATCACGCCGTCAGGCTCGAAGAAATTTTTAAAGGAAGTTGTCTTTGGACCATTTTGTACCAGAACATAGAACTCGGCTCTCCGATTTTCTAAGATTCTGGTCGAAAGATGAGTAGGCCCCTTGCATCGGTAGGCCCGGTGCAGGGGCACCGCTTGCACCGGCCTAACGCCGGGCCTGAATACTTCCATCCCCCCTTACCCTCTCACGGTATTCAGTCTTCACAAAAAAAGTGGGAAATGAGAATAAGAACAAATTCAAGAAATTTAAAGCTTATTTGCCTTGTCAAGAGCGAGGGAGG
>JABASL010000749.1:0-14122 GCA_019775825.1 Neanura muscorum | reverse complement strand
AAAATTAACCCAAGCATACGTCTAGGCGGCCCGTTTTTCTAAAACCCAACACCGCCTAGACGTATGCTTTGGGTTAATTTTTTGAGAGAGGTGAGTAATTTTTATCTCGTGTTTCACACGGGCTTGTTTTGGAATATCCTTATAACCACCAAATTTTTCAAATCAAATCTAGCAAACAACTTATTTTTGCATATTCTCAACATTTTCAGAGATATTCAATTTTAATTTCATACGCACTAAAATAACATAAAGAACAACCAGGACAACCCTCAATCACGCTCACGCACTATTTCAACTGTCACGGGGGAGCGAGCGATCAAAGAACTCCGTTTGACATTTGACCCTTTTTTAAATTTAACAAATGGCGAGCGAGCCAACTAGACATGCCCGATTCTAGGATCGAACTGGGAATCCTTTCGATTCTAGGATCGGGCATGTCTAGTTGTTGATAATAACGGTAAAACCTGAAAAAGGTGAAAACCGTTTAAAAAAAAATTCAAGAAGTTAAATCGAGGTGAACGTGAGTAGACTAGACGGGATGAAATGCATCACGGGCTGAACAGCGTTGTATTAACACGTTTTGTTCACTAGGAAGACGTTGTAAAATAAGGAGTTTCAAATGACAATAAATGTACTTAATTATCCAGATAATAAATAAAATTAACTTAATTGTTATTAATATGGAAGAATAAGTTTTCTAAAAAGTTGGATTCTTATGGCTCAAAGGAAGTTATGTTTCCAGACCCTTCAGATTTCAGAAAACTGATTTCTGTTCCGTGCATTGAATTTTAATCCCGTCCCCTTATTAATTAAAGACACATCCCGGTGGATTTCAATGCCATGTTGCACTTGTCTTCTTAAAAAAATCAATGATGGTTCAAGTCCAGAGAAATGTTCTGATTTGCTCAGATTTGGTTCTTGACTGTTGAAATCCAACCCCTCCGAACCAAATACTTGGATGATGAGATGATGCTGAAAATAAGCCCCACCTACTCTGACTTTCTCTGCGCTACCCTTCAGCTCCAGGGATTTTATGAAATCAAACATGAAACCCATTCGGGTAACACAGGCTTCCATTTTATTCAAGATTACGGCTAAGATTTGGTGTGTCCTGTCGTTGCGTTTGACGCCGTTTTTGTTTTTGGACACTTAAACGTATTAATGGCAGGCACCCATTCTTCCCGGAACAATTCTGGAAACAATACTAACAGTGGAAACCAAACCTATTCTCCACCAACACCAACAAATTACGAACTTGTATACCACCATCATCTTCAGACAGCCCTTCAAATGGGACAATTCTATAACTCAGCGGCCGCTTCTGGGCAGTTGTCTACCGTTGCAGCCGTGCTAAGGAACAGTGCAACTTCTTCGTCTTCCAACAACGGTGACGCGACTGCTGGTGGCATGATGCTTCCATCTTCAAATGCAAATCCTACTTGTCTAGGAAGCGCCACTGGACTGTGGGAATCGACTCTGGGACATGAAAACGCAGGTCAACGTGGATCACTCACCTATAATCATCTTCATCACCATCAAGGATCTGGAGAATTGCTCTCAATGGTCAATGGAATTGGGTCAGAAATCTGGCCAACAGTGACGACTCCAGGTCGTGGAAATAGTAGCAGCTCTTCGGGTGGAACCAGGTTGTGTAACTTCAAGTGGTTTATATAAAGTGGTTATCGAAGCAAACCCAGAGTTTTGTGGGATTTGTAGATTTTGTATGATTCTCAGTTTATCGTGTTTACATTTAAGAATTCTGTATTTTAATAATAGATTCAGTTCTACGAAGTCATCCTCCAAGAAGCCTCGCCGACGCGTGGCTACAATGGCACAACGAAGGGCTGCAAATATAAGAGAGAGGCGTCGGATGTTCAATTTGAACGAAGCATTTGATAAGCTACGGAGAAAGGTACTATTTACAAAGTTCAATAAGTACAAAAAAAAATCAACTATTGCGAGAAGAAACTTTAAATAATTTCATAAATGCATTCGCATCAGGTTCCAACTTTCGCATATGAGAAACGTCTCTCCAGGATCGAAACTTTGCGACTAGCAATCACATACATTCGATTCATGTCTGAGATTATCACTGTTCCGGAAAACAATAATGGAAAGCACGCCGCAGACCCCCAAGAACGTGGAATCGGAAAGTCATCTGGTGGAGGTCAAAATAGCAGTAGCCATTTCAGAACGAACAATCATAATATTTCTATTGGAACGAGTGGAAGTGGAAGCGGCATTGTTTCAGTGTCTGAAAGTGGTGGGACTAATGGAGTTCTTAGAGTAGAATGTCCACAGAATCAAAATGTCCCACCTAGCCCACTCATGTCTCCTTACTCAACGCTGGGGCGAATGTATCCATCTCACCATCATCCAAACACGACTTACATTCATTCAAATATGCATCACTAAAAATCACTAAAATAATCCTGGTTTCCACACTAAGTTTTCCGTAGTATCGTGTGTAATTGTTAACAATATTGAATGCCTAGAAGTACTCCATGATCTCTCAATTAAATATCCATGTTAGCTGGCTGGTACATCATCAATTGAATTCCATTTCTTTCATTTGGATTTCGTCGGTGGGTAGCCTTCATGTATACAGTGGACATCGGTTAGTAGCCATCCGCAAACAGGCCACCGTCGGCTACTGGCCACTTTTATGCTAGGTCCCGACCACGGGTATAGGGGTTTACATATATTTGACTTCACGTACAGTCAATTCGGTTAATGGCCATCTCGACTTATAAGCCACAATGAAACATAGTGGCTTAGTGCATAGGAGCAGAGGCCTTCGGTTAGAGGCGACAAATAAGAAATTCGAGCTAAAAATTGATGAGATTTCTCCTCATTGCCACATTTCCTTTCCACTATAATTTATTATTTCCACTACTTTTTTTTTTGTAAATCGGACCTTTTGGTCCAACTTTGACTGTTTGAGGTGTATTAACCCTTTCCAAGTTCATAGTTTTGAAGCACACAGGTTCTTTCACTTTTCCAAAAATAGGATTTTCCCATAATAACACATGTAATATTCGAAATCTTCAGCAATCCTGTGTATTTGAAATCTGTAGTTCCTTGGCTCATTCATAAGCCCGCTTGTTCGAAACTGGGAAACGGTCAAGTAAAAAATAAGCCCAAGAAATCACTTGTTGGACTTTTTCTACTAATTTTGTATCAAGTATACCTTCAACACAACACTTCTTAAATTAGGACGCAAAGAATGTCAAAACTCAAACAATTGCCAAGAAATAATCAAATTTTAATCAAAATCTTGTTGAGATAGTTGATATTTTAGAACGTTGCTGAATTTAGAGAGCGGGAATTCGTTTAATAAAATTACATTACTGACTATACGTCAATTCGTGAGGTATGGACACCGAGCAGTTGACTGTCAATATAAAGGTCGATTATTTGTCAACTTCGGTTATTGGCCACGCCTTAAGCATTCCCCAGCGAGTGGTCTATGACCGAATTTCACTGTATTTAAAAGATCCAAATTATTGACGTAAAAACAAAACAAAAAGCTATGAATTAGTTAACCGGAGTTCGAGGAATTCTTTTGGAAACATTTTTGTAGAAATCATTTCGTTTTAATGACTTAGGGTGGTTCTTCGTTCACCGTTTCTTATGGCTTCTGTAACTGTAACTGTGGTGCAACAATTTTTATAAAAATTGTTCCTTGTTCGAGTATCTTGTGCTTAAAAATCTTATACGCTTAACTCCGTGTATTATCCAAGAAATTTTTTACCAAGAAAACATTTTGAACAACGCTTTGTTGGCCGTACAAAGATTTTCAATACGAATTTCCTGTTTTTGAACTATTGTTCAGTCGTGTTATCGTTTGAATTTGAATTGAAGGATTTTATGAGCGTGTGATAGCGCGTGGTTGTAGGTTTTGTGTGCTGTTGCATTCCGCACCCACTTTCTCCTGTTTTTTAATCTTTCCCAAAAAGAAAGTGTGTGTTTATTATTGACTACGATCAAAAGTTCGGAGAGAGGCCGACAGCAACGACGTCCACTTTACACAAAATAACTTCATCAAATTATCTTACTTTTATTCATACCTTAATCAAATCTTCGACGGGACACTGAAAGAGCTCACTTATGGATTAATCAAGTGCCATTACCCTTCTCAGAGTTAATTTCCCCATCACTCATTGATATTGCTGTCTACCAACGTTATTTGACACACTTCCCTACAAGATTGACTCCCCCTCCTCCTCTAGGACAACAAAGTGAAAGTGAATGTTGTTGACATTTCCAACTTTCACTAGCCAATGCACTAATTATTAAGCACCCTCAAGTCAGCTGTTCACGTTCACGTCACTACTTTGGTAATTTAAGCATTCAATTAGTGCTTCAAATGACAAGACATTTATTCCTTTATCCTAGACCCTTTAAGTGAATTCAGCAGTAGTCAGTCATGATTCCTATCAGCAGGGTTTTTTATTCGTTCCGTTATACCGACCGACTTTACAGCCCCGTTTTTCACTCACTCGGAAGCTCAAAGCCATAGACCACACCCGACAAAATCAGTAATAAGTACCCTCAACTGGTTTCGTGCATTAATAATGCACATGGAACTGTTTTTTCCCTAAAGCAAATCCACTACCACTCCCTGTAAATAATTAGCAGTGTAGATGTAATTCAATTACATTCCTAATACCTATGTTGTATGTTGCTAATACAATGCTAATCTTAAATATATTTATTCTACAGTTGAAGGAGCTCGAAAAATGGATGGTATTGGCTGAGTGAGTAGGTACTCCCCTAATCAACCACAGCCTTTGGATGTTCGAGTTCAAAAACATTCCGTTTTCACGGCCGTGAATGAGAGAATGAAATGAATATTATGAGGAAACTGTGGGTCGGTGGGACTGGGTCAACAGGCGGTGTCGGTGGCGGAAATGGCGGAAACAACTGCCCACTTCAAGGTAATGTGGGCGGAAGTTCTGCACATAGTATTTCCCTGGGCCTCATGCACCTGCGAAAGCTGTTTGGCGATTATATCCACGCCCCATCAGATGACAAAGTCTACAAAATGTTGCCACTTTTTATAAAGGTAAAAGTTAAATGTAGTGGAATGCAACGCGGAAGAACTTCCGCGTTGCGTTGAATCTTTAAATTTATTCACGTGTATTTTCTTATTAACTTACCTGTATGAATAGTGTATTTTTTTTGGAATTTAATTTAACAGGTTTTTAATTCCTCTTCAGCAACTGACATGATTGAGCGCTTCCCAGAAATAAGTTCATTTTGCCAAGCAGTATCAAAGTTGATGGTGGCTGAAGTCCGAAAACGGGCTACTAACCAAATTACTGAAGCCGCTGCAATATCTATTATCCGATTTTTTGAAGCTGCGTCTGCGAACGAAGAGGATTCACATGGTTGGACACTTCTATCCACATTGAATCTTTTGGCTGCCGGAGATGAAAACTTAATCTTAATTGTCACCGCCGCTGCGGTACCATCAACATTAGTGAAATGCCTGTATTTGTTTTTCGATCTTCCGGAAATTCAACCTCCGGAGCGAAAGGGTCCGACTTCTGATTTTTCGCCTATGGAAAGAAGACTTCTTCTTCAAAAGATCTTCGTTCAACTCCTTATACGACTTTCATCTCACCCAGCACCCGCAGAGGAACTGGCAAAAATGGACGACTTGGCCCTGCTTTTTTCTGCAGTAACTTCATGGTGAGTCTTTAAATTCCTTAGATTGTTTCGGTTAGCCGTTCTAATTAATTTAATTTAACCTGAATCATTTTCGCTGCGTCAAGAATTGTTTTATAGTGGCCAGCGATTGACAAGTTCTAATTGTTTTAGGTGTCCTCCACAAAACGCCATGTGGAGAAAAAGTTCAAGTGAAGTTCTGATGACAATTTCAACCCAAATCATCCACAGTCCTCCAGTCCTTTCGTACATTCACAGTAGGTTAACTTTCTTAGTTAAGAATTGATTAATCCATTTCACCCTGTCAGATTAATTCATTTTTTTTAATATGGCAGACAAAGGTTGCATTGGACTCTGTGTCGAGAACTTACGACGTGGGAACCATTTGACGCCGTTAGAAGTAACTGAAATGGTCCTTACTCTTTTTTGCTTCCTCAAAGATTCTTCAGATTTGTCGCAAGTTCTGCTGGATGATTTTAAGTCAGCGCAAGGTTATCAATTTTTCATAGAAATTTTGTTGAGGTGAGTCAGGATCCTATGGTTCAGTATAAGTAGTATTTTTCTAAATTTAGTGCACTTGCTTACTAATCTCCAGTTTGTCGTCGACTCGAAAGTGATTTAAGCGGGGAGAGTCAGGAGGCTATCAGGAATTTAGTTTTGGTTGTGTCATCTCTTACAATGTGTGGTTTTTCCGCATTAAAGGTAAAAGTATTTACTAAAACACCTGGGTTGGGCTGGCGTGACCTTGGCTGGGGCGACCTAGGCTGGGGTTGCTCACTACATAAATTGTATACATTTTTATTTTTCGATAGCCAAATACAGCCAATATGGAATCCTTATTCTCACTTTCAACGTTCCAGTTGCCACCATTGGGAGCAAAAGGTACTACTAGTGCAGTTAGTTCAGTGTGAGCCATATTTATTAACATTGGCGAACAAATTTTATGACTTCGAATATTTTAGGGTGCACCGTACGAAATCTCCAGGCGTTCCAAGTGCTACAATCCGTATTTACAAAGAGTATTACGCCATTCCTCTCGGCTAGTATACTTGATGCAATTTCTTCTATTTTCAAAGCTGAACCCAGTAATTATTTCATCGTCGATTCTTCCCTCCCACAAATGGCCGAAAAGTTAATCACAAAAACACCAGAAGCTCACTCGAAATTTCTTGAGATCGTGGAGTTTATTGTTTTCCACCTTCAATTTACGCCTTGTAAAGAGCTAATTGCGATCTCCCGAATATTAAAGAATGATCTAACTGACTCCAGCACAATGACAAATCTTCAAGAAGCGTCCAACACTTCTAGAGCCACTGCTAGTAATAGGAACAGTGTAGTGATCAAAATAACACCGTGGGACGTTGAGAATGAGATTAAATTAAAGCTGTTGTGTGTCAAGACGCTACTTAATCTAGCCAAACATAACGCCCTATTCAAGGATGTCTTCAGAGAAATCGGCATTCTGGAAGCTCTAATAACTTGTCTCCATTCATTTGGGAGTGACATGCAGGATGTCAATTATCTTAACTGTAAGAAAATATAATTTAATTTTAAAATTTTAAAAAATTTCGCGTTATTATTTATTTAAAAATTTTGTTTTCAGTACCTAGTTTCGCGTCAAAAGAGGAGTTGGGTCTGGTTGTGATTGAGCTATTGACATTAGTACTAACTGGAACTACGTCCAACGTGAACATTTTCAGGGAAAATGGCGGGCCGAAGTGTGCCCTCCTCTTGGCGACAATTCCAGCGTCCCGAACGCCTGCGCTTGGTATTTATTCAATGGTTACGATTTCGACGAAGGATCAATTGAAAATTTTACGTCATTTACAGGTCTGATTCAGCAGCTACTCATGATGCAAGGTGGCGAAGAGGAAATTTCTTCGGTCCTGGTAGCCCTGAATTCGGCGGACATGAATACATCTCTTGGCCTCAAAATTGACATCCTAACTGCCCTTTTGACATGCTTTAGAGAAAGCCACCGTGCTCGATGTAACTTCCGCAAGGCTGGAGGATTTCTGTATCTCATGAGCGTCTTAGTGTCAATGGAAGGTTTACTTCTCCAACCCGGCGTTTCGAATGCCGTAATACGCGAGAGAATGTATATGGTCCAGCTTATCTTTACTGCCTTCGTGAGTTTTCAGCAACCTAAGTATTGTTATCTAAACTAATGGTTAACACAGTTCAAATGAAATAGCTCAACTCATTTTAGGCTTTATCGATGAGATTCGAACCAGCGAATGCCAAACTATTTCATCAAGAGGTATGCCAACGCGGAAATATTAAATGGAGCTTATTGTGTTTTTGTTAATGGCATGTTTATTTATAGATTTGTCTGCCAAGCCTTGCAGGTAAAGTCAATTGTATTACAATAATTGCATTCCTTCAAGTACTGTAACTGTCTAATCCGTTTGCAGACACGCTAAGACTCATTGGTTGTTTCTCAAGGAAATTTAAGGAACTCCCCTCCAAATTTCCAGTGCCAAGTTCAAGTTCCAGCAGTTCGGTTGTTTCCGAAGAAAACGTACAGCTTTTCCATTCAATTTTTGTGACGCTACCATCAAATCTGGACCCGCAGAGTTATCAAGGAAAGATCCCATTTACCTTGGTACTTTGCGTTTTCCTCTTCCGGTTGCTCTACGACCTTGCAATTGATTCGTTCGAGAGGAACTTCCCATCATCAATCAGTTCAGTTTCGTTTCGTTCCTCTCCGCGGAAACAGATTTCTGCCGAAACAGACGGTTCTCCGGAACCATGCAGCCCATTACCTCCGCCAACACCTGGAGGAAAGAAATTATCGGTTGGGTCACTCAATCTTACGCCACCAACACCAGAACCTGTGCTGATCCACTCAGCCGTGGTAATTGTCATGGTCAAACTTATTCCATCAATTTGGGAAACCGGCGAACCCGGAACGACCCGTGAATCGGACGAATCAAATACTTCCGTATACGCAGCTTGTCAACTTTATTGTGCGGAACTGATCAAGAGCCTTGTGAGAAATGAGAAAAATCAGCAGCTCATGGCACAGACAGGACTTGTCGACGAAATACTTGAAAGATGTGCCATAGCCTTAAGTGACGAGGGCCATTATCTCCATTCCCCAATACACTACGCTTTTGAACGAGTCGCAACACATTCCTTGTCACCAAAAGATTTCAGGTTTCTGGCGATAAACGAATTTATTTGTGAAACTTCCTATTGGTATTTTAATATTATTTTCTCTCCAGGCGCTTCTTTCGACTGGGGAACCCTATAAACTGTGATCGCATATCAATACCTTCGACGAGTGGTTATTCAGTTTGCTCACTTCCTGTGTCGCGAGTGAAATCTTTAGTGTCGATGACAATGTCGAAAAATGGAATTCACCACCATATTGGAACCCAATCCCAAGCAACTTCTCACACAAATTCTGGTCCTGCTCCACCATTTGTGGAATTTGACATGTCAGCCGAGGGGTTTGGTGCTTTGTTTCTTCCCTCCCTTGCACCCCACAATGTTCCCAGCGGGAGTGAATTCGGTTCATCTGGCCTTCTTGCTACCGGTATTGGTATTGGTACGCGAGTTTTCCCTGGTAATTGCATTTGGCCTCTTGCCTTTTTTATTTTAGTAATTTAGGTTTCGCTGCCGCTCAAATTAAGAGAAACAGAACTATTTTAAAGCTCTTAACATCTCTTACGTAAGATTTGGAATGCTCACTTCGAATTGCGATTTTCTGCTTGTGGCATCAATATTTATCGCTGCGTTTAAAATTATTATTTGCAATCCAGTCTGCCGATGTATTAAACTTTAAAGTTTTCCAACCGAAAGTTGTTCACTGCCTAACATTTAGAATACAACTTCTCATCTACTTTAATATCGCTTGAAACTGTAAATTAGAAACACGCAATTTACAGTTGAATTTGCTACATTTGACTTACATGTTTACATAAACATGCTTACAAAAATACATTATTTAACCTAATCGTATAATTTATCTGTAATAGGCAGTTATGTTTTCATTTTATTTTTTATTCAAAAGGAATTACTGGAATGAGTTTCTCTACTTGGTTCAGCGTCGACAAATTTAGTGACCCAAGAACGGACCCACATCCAATTCGGTTGTTAACGATCATCAAGGAGAACGGCGCTGCTCAGAGACTATGTCTCTGCATTGTAGTGTCTGCTCGAGATAAAGCAATGATCGTGTCTACCCGGGAAAGTCCTGTTCCTGCATCCGGTAAGTTCATGATTCGAGATTATTGTTATACGTTTTTCTAAGTAATTGTCATTATTCTAGGTATTGGTGAGTGGGAACCGGAAGGTTCATTGTCTGGTTCAGTCCGTGTCTGGTGTCCTGAATTGCTACATGAAAACCAGTGGCATCACCTCTTTTTTGCATTTTCCACGTCTTCTTTGCATTCCTTTACCGTGTATGTTAACGGACGTTTAGCATCAACTGGGAAGCTGGAGTATCCACATCGAACAAAAGCTGCTTCATATTCTGCCTTCATTGGAACCCCACCAGCATGGCGGAAAACGTCGAGGTTAACCTGGCGACAAGGAGTAGCTCATTTCTTTGAGGACTGGGTTCCTGGAGCACAGACGGTTCATTCCATTTATAAACTAGGGCCTGAATATCCAGGGAGTTGGCAAGCTGTCAAAATCCAATCAGGTACAATTGAATTGGAAATGTAATATATTTATATAATTAGTGGTCCTATTTATTATGAATTCGCTTATTATTAATATATTAATTCGCTGGTCTTTAGAAACTGCCGGCACTATGATAGCGGAAGATAAAATTATTTTTGGACTCAACGCATTAGCTGTATCGCAGTTAACTCTTGCAAAAATACGCAAAATCTATTCAAAGACTGATGCCAAAGCGATCGCGAAACAGGTATATTTTCTCTTTCTCTGATGAGCGTAAATAGAGCTAAAGACCAGATAATAACTAAGCTATTCGGTTTATGCACACTGGCTGTTGGTAAGTCAGAGTAGTGTTTCCTAAATTCGTCCTATCGTGATACAGAATCATGATTTTACAACCGTCAAAAAAGTTTTTTTTTTTTATAGCTTGGGCTCTCTTCGCACGAAAATGCAACTCCGATCTCTATTCTTCACAATTCCGCAGCACATCTTATTGGTCCCGCACGGACTCTCGGCGGCGTGGTAATAATATAATTACAATTGTTAATAGATCGAACATAGGACCACTTAAGTCTGAGAACAGCATTTACAAATCCCACTTACTAGACGCTGAATTTTTCTTCTTGTTATTTTCTACTTTAGACAATTGGTTATATTGGCGTCAGAGTTTATACTCCCTTACCAGTCTCAAAATCAATTCTTTCAATCGGCGGAATTCAAGTGCTCATTGGACTCGTCGCAATGGCAAGTACGGGGGAAATGTTGTACGCATCCCTGAAAGCCTTCGTTTGCGTTATCAAAAGCAATTCTAAGACAAATCTGGTGAGTGAAACATCATGGCAGATGCTTGGATACTTACTGGCTCGGAAAAAGCATCTTCTGACAATGCGGGTGCTTCACTTGGTATTTGGACTTGTATCTTCTGACTCCTCGTGCAGTATTAGCAATTTCAGCAGAGAGAACCGCTCAGGCTTTATTGAACTCCTTGGCGACATTGACATTTGGTGTCCCTTTCCTACTCCAACTACCAAATCGAGTGCAGACCCCTTTGATTCAGGAAATTCAACACCCGATGCTGGTGGTATTAGAAAACAAGGATCTCTGGAGGAAGCGGCGCCTTCCACGACGCTTCCAGGATTATGTACTACGCAGAAGTTTGACTTTCTACAAGCGAATGTGGACTTGGAGAAAGCACTGTACGAACATTTTCTACAACTCTTGAATGACGACCCGAAGAATTCATTGGATGTTCTTCGAGAAGCAAATATAGTTCCAAAGCTACTGCGACGTTTGACAATGAATTCTTCTTTAATTAATCAAGGACCGATCTTCTTACTTCTCAGCCACCTTCTGGCTCACAAAGGGAATGCGTCGGCGGCGGACTTGATTACGTTCGGTCATTTCATTGCTGGAACACTTCCTCCGTTCAACAAACGTGAAACTTCACTTACAAATGGAATTGAGCTTAGGAACAAAGGGCTACAACTAATCCACTCTCTCATGTACACTGGGAAAGTACTTAACGTGGGCTTCTGTGATGAGTTAGTTCACAGACTTGGTTTTGATTTTGTGCTACTTTTTATGACTTCCAACCTCCACTCGTCAACTATACTTTGGGCCCTTCGTATTCTGCTTCTACTTATTACCAGTTCCCTTACACTGAAAAACAAATTCCGTGATGGATCTCACTCTGCCTGGTGTTTTGGGAAGACAGCCTTGGCGGCACAACAATTCGGTGGTTGTGTTCGTAGTTCATACGGGATACTTCCGCTGAAGCGACAGGAAACCAGAGATGGCGAAGACAGTAGTTCAAGTGGAACGCCTGTTTCAGGTATTTCTGAACACACATAAGTTGAAGCGGCTCGATTTCGCTAATCGTAGTAAATAAGTTACTCAAGAATGATATGCATCGCCACATTCATTGTTAAGGTGGCCCAGTCAGTGCAATAGCGGGAGGGCTAACAGGAAAAGTCACCAAAGGTATTACTGGAGGTTGGGCGAGACTAAGTTGGCTCCTGGCATTGCGGTGCGAGGATCTACGGACAGAGGGTCCTGAAGTGTTTCCAAGTGAAATCTGGCTTATTCTGTGTGCAATGGTCCTCAGCCAACCTTGTAGAAATGTCAGCTTGAAAATATGTGGTTCCGACCAGGTAATTTGCTTTTGGTATAATCACAATGCACAAATCTTTTTATTTTTAACCGCAAGCATGTTTATTCACCAGCTAACACTAGATGCCATTTGGAACTATGTTTTCGCGATACCGGGAAATCGAATGACTTCCTCCCTGTATGGAAAAGTTACATTGTGTCCCGATGCAATCATTACGCTCTTAACGCTTATTCGATGCTTCATAACTGCGGAAGCCGGGATTCTTTACGATAAAAATATCCCGGGAGTTGGAAGTTCCTCGTCAATTGGAAACCCTACTTTCAAGCTTCATCCGAACATGAATTCTCCTGGTTCTTCACCATTGGCAGTCCATTCTGATATCGCGTCTTGTCTTGTCCAGTTCCTCTGTTACCTCTACTCTCACACACCAGAGTTTCAAACGATATTTACATCAACAGAAATTCTGAGTGTTCTCGCTGCGTCTGTTATGCCGATTGACGTGAAAGCGGGAATTGGAGTCCTAGTAATTGATAACTCTGCATTGGAGGGAGGTGAATTTGAAGAAATGAAAGATACAGAGACTCATCCTGCCGAAATAAGTGAAGTTAGTGACCCATGGGAAACTGACTCTGAACTCATTCCAGTTGAAAATACACACAAGTCCTCCGAAGACTCGGTTGACGCAAAGGCGCAGACTGGAAGCAAATCTCCTTCTCGGACTCTGATCCAAGTGACAACGGAGAACTTGATGAATCATTCCGCAAAGAAGATTATTTTGGACTTTCTGCGAATGCTTATTATTGACTGGATGTCTAGTTCTGCTGCGCAATCCCAATCAAAGACAGGCGTTGCAATGAACGCTGTGATTGACACGGTTTTGGAGGCAGGTAATGGAAAATTCAATTTTAAACAATTTTGAAACAAAGTAGGTGGTAACGTAACAGATAAATCCTAAGCATTTGTTTTGCAATTCATGTTTCTTTCTAATTTTAGTAACATTGAAAAACATTACTTGAATGTTTGATGATGATCTATACTTAGTCAAGGGTTAATCCTGTCCCTTTCAGACTTGTTATTTGTATCTGAAAACGGCTAACTAGCCGTTTTCAGATGGTCTCGGCCCGCTCGGATATTGAGTATTCGCTCACGCTACTAATGTGTTGACATGATTTATTCATTTTAGGTAATATTGAAGCGGATGCAGGTCTTGGCAATAATGGTCTCTTTCCTACAAATGGACAATACTCAGCTGCCTTGCTCACTCAGTTCCATACAAATCTACTAGGAACCCTTCTTGATCATTTAATCGCTTTTGACATGGATAGAATGACGGGATACTTGCAAGCAGTTGCTCATTTTCTCTCAAGATTAGTCGATAAACTCTGGCTGGAATCGTTTGCGAGGGACCCTCAAGTCGTATTCGATTTTATATTGATTCTGATCTCGCATTGCAAGTAAGCACTGCAAGCAATACATAAGCAATAAGGCCCCCAGGGACTAATTGCCTCTGTAAAACTGTATCGGTGAAAGTTTTACCGAAACTCTGATGTAGCTCTTTCTGATTAAGTTGACCCTCCCCAGGCAAAGGGGAAACACCCCCAACAGATCTCTCAAATTCGGCAAAACTGTGAAAAATATTGGGAAAATGAATCAAGAACAAGTAAAGTTTAGTTTCCAAAATCAGGTCAAACGCCACTTTCAGGTCAAAAT
>JABASL010000748.1:0-14136 GCA_019775825.1 Neanura muscorum | reverse complement strand
GTACTTCAGTTTTGTGAATATTTAGACCCCAATAAATACAAGTTTTTGACAATTCTTGGATGCCCAGCTCTGTCATGTTGTGATTACGACCACTTTTGGCTCAAATTTTACACTTTTGATTCTTAAGTGGATGTCGTCCTCGTCAGTCTGATTTTGTAGTGTAGTTGAAGAGTGCTCTTGTTTTTCGTCCTTCGTTCATCAATCATACCAATTTCGTCATGGCTGACGATGACTGGGGTAAGTAACTTAATTAATAATTAGTTAATTCTTGATTTATACCTCTTAGGATAGCATTTACCGTTTATAAAAAGGTTAAATACGTTTCCAAAATCGGATAAAGATCTTGGACAAAAGAGGATGAGGGAAACATGTGCTCTCCCGCTCTCGGTATCTTTTGCGCTGAATATTAGCAAAACGTTGAACATTGAATAATAATTGTGCTTAGAATTAAAATCTACATAACATGGTTAGCAGTTAATGTTATGCATGCTTACGTTAAGTGAAAACGTTACCAAACTGAACATATGGTCGACAGCGGTGAAAGCGGTTACACAAGATTGTGGTGGTAAAAATAAGCATGTACTTCAAGTTTTGTTGGGTGTTGAGTACATTTACTCAATTTAAATAACAAGGGAACTAAATTTAAGTCTTATTAGTACTTTAATCATTATTCTGCCCTTTGTTGTAGAAAGTCGAGAAGATTTTGAAGAAATCATTGCGAAAGTACCACCAAGACCTTCTGACAAGTGGGCTGGAGAAGATGAGGATCAAGATGTGAAAGTAAGCATGTGATACCAATGACGAATCAGTACGAAATCTATGAATCCGACCCTTCCCAAGTAACCCAAGGAAGGGTTACTTGAAAGGGTAGCATGCTCACAGGGTTAACGTGTCCTTAAATTCGGATGCCTCATATGAAAGCTGTTGACGACCTCCGATAATATTATTATTTCTGTTCATTCCTTAGGATAATTGGGACGATGAGGAGGAAGATAAACCTGCTGCGACCGAGGGTGAGGTTGCCGAACGTGCAACACAGCGAGGAAAGAAGAAGAAGTTTGCAAAAATTAAAGAAAAAGAGGACGTTAGTTTTCGTGATGATATGCTTGGTTTTGTTTAGTTTAGTTTTTGTTCTAGTGCAATAACTGGCGGTGAATGAGTGACCGTATAACTAAACCATAAGCTAAACTGACCATAAAATAGTTTAATTTTTTCTAATTATGATTTATTAGAAAGAGGAAGAATTGACAGCTGAACAACTTGCTCATTTGAAGATCAAGGAACAGAAGCAGCGGGAGGAACAAGAGATTCTAATTGTAAAGGAGGCCTTTGGTATGTAATTGGAAATAGAATCTCGGACTAGCTTCGTAACATTTATTTATATTTTGTTCCTTTTGTAGGCTCAAGTGCTATTAACGATTCAGATCCCATTACAAAGGACGACTTTGATGCTCTGAGGAAACGTATGATTAGTGCCCTAGTTCCCTTTGAGAAGCGTCCACCATATGAGGACTTTGTAGAAGATTTAATCCAAGATTTGGCCCTCATGTGTTAGTTTTTCTTTAATTTTTATCTTGATTTCCACTTGACCAAGGCTGAAGTTGAACGGCTTGAGCTGAAGTTGAACGGCTTGAGCTGAAGTTGAACGGCTTGAGCTGAAGTGCACTCCAAAGTCTCATTCTGTACTGGGTTCCTTCCTCACTTAGGAATTCTCTTAGTAAAGATCCATGCTCCAAAGGAAATGGAGCCGGTGGCGAATGTCAACCTCCCTTAAGGGTCCTTCAAGAATTTCTTCCCGTGTACCCCAATTTTCCTCCAACGTAATCTTACCAATGCAACGGTTTCCTCCACAAAAATCCTGGTATTAGAAGAATCGTTTCATCCCGAAAATCCACGTATTAGGAGAATCGTTTCCTCTAAAAAGCATGGCGGGGGTTCGCGTTCCCCACCGGCTCCGTGTCAGGATATCGGTTCTAGCCGAGACAACAACGTATACCAGTGATACAGAATTTATGAATTAGCAATTTGTTAATGATTCATTAAATTTTCAGTGCCTGCGAAACGTCTTAAAAAGGTGAAAACTACGGTAGAAGCTCTATATTTTGAGAAGACGAAGGCAGAAAAAGTGACAAGTAAAGCAACACCAGGTAAAACACCAAAGACCAAAGTGAAGTTGCATGTTGAAGCAGATCGTACTGTGCTGAAAGGGGGTTTAGACGATGACTTGGATGATTACGAAGACTTTATGTAAAATTATACTAAAAAAAACAAAGCTTATTACTTCGTCCGTAGCCTAGAGGTCAGAATAAGGTCAGTGACACTTACTTCTGCATGGGCTACGTTTCGTCCTGTCTGTTTTCCAGTTTATGAATTAAAATAAAGGAAAGGAATAAAAATCATTCAAGCATTCCAGTCTCCTATCCTCTTAAGTAATACTTTTATTTACAATTAGTAATTAATTAATAATAATTAATTAATAATTAATTGTAATTGAAAACAATAATTTAGTACAATTAACTTTTAATAATTAAGCCAATTTAATAATTAACTTCATTTACTGTTTGAAACTTTTACTACACTTTTCTCAATATTTTTAAATTTTAAGGCGCGAAGAGAAAATTCGAACAGGTTTTTGTTTGTTTTTGTTATCGTCAGAAATTAAAATTATTTGGTAAATCGTGGTAATTAATTAAATGTAGTCGTATTAATTTCTTTTCAATTACTACAAAGACTCACTGCTTATTCTTACTTTATTGACCGTTACCGGGTCATTAACTTAATCCGGTCAGCGGAGTTGGTGGAACATAAGGTGAAGCTCTCGCATTGCCAGTTAACAGTAATCGTGTACGTGACCTTCCTCCACTGAGCCGGTATGTCAACTCGGTCTTCCCGATCTGGTACGATGGACTTCCGAAGGCTAGAGACGATGGCAAGGGCAGAAGAAGCCAACCAAGGATTCAAGACTCCTGGCAAGGTCAAACGATCAAAAAGGAATGATCCAATTTCTACGAAAATACACAAGTTGACCCTTAACAACGGCTCAAAAGAAAGTCCATGGGTTGAAAAGTATCTTCCACAGTCACTAGCCGAGCATTTTGTTCATAAGAATAAAGTTGCACAGTTTGAATCATGGCTACTTAATACTCGGGTAAGAATTACTGGGATTTGCGCAAATAACCTTGACTGAATGCTAATGCCAATGCTGCTCATTCCTCATTCCTTTGACCCTAGGGTAGCAAAATGTGTCTGCTGACAGGGCCAGCTGGAGCAGGAAAAACAGCTACTGTATACCTTGTTGCCGCACAACATGGATACCACGTCAAGGAATGGTTTAACCCTATGTCGTTGACGCAATATAGGATTGATGGTGAGTAATATTTTTACTGTCATGTCAGGTGTTACTTAATAACCCTAACTTAACCCTAAAAGTGCTACATCGTTATTTGCAAGAAATTATTTCCCAGAATGGCTTAATTGCTACCCAAAAGTAACCCATAACCTACAGTTGGGAGCAAGGGTACAGAGAACTGTCACCTGAGGTAGCAGGTTACTGTCACTTCGGTGACAGTCAAGTGTCACTTAGGTCAGCTGTTGATCCAAGCAGGGACGAACGTCTTCGGTTATATTTCTCCGAATTGCTAGGTCCGCCTCGCTAACTGCCAAATTCTTTCGCAGAATTATTAAGTGCGCGGTTTGCTCATCTGTTTTTGGCAGCTGACCGAAGTGACAGTTCTCTGTACCCTTGCTCCCAACTGACCTAGACGAGGTAGACTAACTTGAAGATAAAGACGCTGTATAACCAGCGTCTTTCCCCTTCAATTCCCTTCTGGGAAAACGTTTTCTGTCAAATGACGTCGCCAGCCGTTACAATTACTTAATATCGTGAAACTTTACTCTAAAGATTGGAAAAGGGATTCGGGGGATGAGATCCAAGGACGTTCAGCAGTTGAACAATTTGCAGACTTTCTACTCAGGTCATCTCAGTATCCGACCTTACCTGTCAAAGGGAAACAAAGTGGAGGCACAAAGTCACTGGTTCTTGTAGAAGATTTTCCTAATTTCTTTTATACTGATTTGCCTCTTTTGCATCAACTCATGAGGTAGACTTTACTTTTTAACTTGGACTTACCCCAAGGACGGTTATATTAAATTAATTGATTAATTGGTATTTTTACTTAAGGAATTACAAAGTGACAGGTGAATGTCCACTTGTATTCATTATGACTGATAGTACGTCTGTGGATTGTAGCTCCTACAAACTTTTTCCTAAGACCCTTCTCGTAGAATTGGAGATCCAGGAAGTCACGTAAGAATTCAATTGGTAATATAAGCACAAAAATTCAATTGTTAACCCTCGCCATATTTTATATTTACAGATTCAATCCTGTTGCGTCATCCTTCATGACCAAATTCGCAAATTCTGTTCTCGCTCAATCAAAAACAACAGTAGGTGATCCAAGATTGTTAGCCGAGGTCATTGCATCATCTCGAGGTGATATGAGATCTGCGATTAATAATCTTCAATTTAGACTCCAAACACCAAGTAAGCTCTAATTCTAATCGTTGATCGATTAATGCCACCCGAGCCAACTTATTTGTTACCTGAAAACGTAGAAATCGTTCAACGATCTTCAACCGTTGGTCCCGTTTCCAAAAAACGTAAATTGGACACAAACCGTGAAGAACTCTCACTTGCTGTATCCAAGGACGAATCATTGTTCCTATTTCATGCTATTGGAAAAGTTCTGTATTGCAAACGTAATTTAAAATTAAAGTAATATTTCAATTAATTAATTAAAGTGCACACAGGATTTTAATCTCATTTCTATTCAGGTGAAGCTCCAGAAGTTTTGGAACCGGAAATTTGCGAGTTGAATAAAAATTTGGTTATGGAACGCCGTGGTCATCCATTAAAAGAAGTTCCAGAAGAAATTGGGGATAAAATGGGTGTTTCCCCTGAAACATTTTTCAATTTCTTGGCTCAAAATTACTTAACCTTTTTCACCTCAATGACGGATATTGTCAATGCTTCTTCTTGCATAACTGATGCCGCTGTGATATTCTCTAGCTGGGTTGTGGATGATGTGATGAACTTTAACGTAAGGGTTCACACACTTGTGAGACAAGTGTTCATTAACCTAAACGAAACCGTAACCTAACCCGTAACCTAAATGTGTTAACTGTTTCCCAATTTTAGAATAAGTGTGACTTACGAGAAGAATTTGGTTTGAGCGTTGTAATCCGGGGTCTTATGTTTGCCAATCAAAGTCCAGTTAGCTCATCCTGGAAGCCATTGAGAAAACCAAGATTTAGAGACGTCAATTCCGTTATGGAAAAAATGTAAAATTCATAAAACTTGAAAAGTTATTAATTTAAATAATTTAAAATTATTTAATTAGAATTAGAATAAATTATTCTAACATTTAATTTAAATCAATTACTTTCAGGCTCCAGAGCACACATGCCTTTTGCAATGGCCCCGTGACCCGGGATTATTTTACAGATCTCATTCCCTACAAGGCTCTAATTCGTCCAAACAAAATATCTCAAGGTAACCGTTTTGTATTACGAAAACGCTTTATTTCGTTTATTTTACGTTGCTTTCCAAGGTGAACGTGATTTCCTCAAAGAATTCGGAAGGTTCCATACCATCAAGTATGTCCAGCGGCGTCTACTAATTACTAATTAACAGTGCACATTTAATTGGGTTAATTTTAATATTAAAGTTAGAATTAATGTTGTGATTTACCTTACAGAAGTTATGGTTCCAATATTTTGGAGGAAGCTAATCCTGATGGTGGAGCTGATGACGTAATGCCAGAACTTCTTTCTACTTCTATGGTCAAAGAAGATGTAGTTGACCGAGCAACTGAAGAATCTGAACAGTACAATATTGAGGAAGTATATGACTAATTCAGTTTAACGGATAATTCGATTGTGGAATTATTATTGAAGGTAACCTAGGCTTATTTTTCACTTCAATTTTTATTACCCGAAATTTTTACGTAAATAAAGTTTCTGGAGTAAGTAACAAAAGTTAACATTATACGTTATTTAAATAATCCAATTTAAATGTTCAAATTTAAATAATCAAACTCAAATTATACAAACAGTGTTCCAAATGGACGGACTTGAGTACTGAGACTGAGAGATCTCATTTTCCACGGTTTCTAATTCTATAGAATCATGAATACGATTAAGTAATTCTTTCTTGAGACAAAGTACTTCATAACGTAAATAATCGTTTTCAAATTTCTGAAAAGTTAAATCGGCGTATTCAAGTAGTCGCCGAATTTTTGTCACAAATTTCTCATGGCCATTATTGTCATTTTCAACTACTACTTCTGGTGTTTTTGACTTTTTGGGTATTTTTGGCTGTTTATGTTTGTACTCAGCAGTTTGATTTGTTTTAAAAAGTTCAATAACCTCTGCGAATTCCATTTCTGTATTGTCTCCACTTTTGTTGGTAGTTGGAATGTCAGGCAGGTTATGAAGAGCTAATTTTGCTGTGAGTACACAAAGTTTTGCACGTAAAAATTTACAAGCCGCCCTACATTTCACTGTTGACTCACTGTGCAAACTTTTCATTGCTGTACTTGGAAGTCCTAGGAATACCTGAAAATAAGGAATCGTTAAAACGTTTTTAAATCTGTTTTTTCCCGCTTCCAAGGTTCATCAAGAATGCATTCTTAGTACATTCTTTATGCACCATGATGCATTCTTGATGTATGTTGGTGCATTCTTGATGCATCTTGGTGCATCCTTGATACATCTCGGTGCATTCTTGATGCATCTCGAGTGCATTCTTGATGCATCTTGGTGCATTCTTGATGCATCTTGGTGCATACTTGATGCATCTTGGTGCATTCTTGATGCATCTTGGTGCATTCTTGATGCATCTTGGTGCATTCTTGATGCATCTTGGTGTATCGCCGGGCCGTACCTGAATCGTAGAAATTCCAAGTTGGCAAAGCATGATATAAAAATCTGCAGAAAGTTTTACGGCAAGGCGATGTGCTTCAAATAGTCTTTGTAAAGCTCCCGTTGGATTTTCATTTGCACAGTTAATCTCAGCTTCTAGGATTAGTATTCTACGGGGAAAATGATACAAAAGAATTTTAGAATTTATAGAACAACGGAACCTAACTAAAAAAATCTTATTCAAATTACCTAATTATTATATCACAATTTTCACACGATTTCACTTTAACAGAATCCAAGAGTTTGGAAATCAATCTTTCACTCTTTTGCCAATCTTTTCGCACCACATGATTATAAGCATTCCTAAAAAATAACGTGTTAAACTTAGGTTTAGGTTTACTTAAACCTAAGATGGAACCTAAGCCGTAAGGTTTAGGTACCAAACAGCCTGTTTTAAGTGTCTTACCAGTAATATGATTCAAGAGTATCAAAAGCATGAATCGTAGCAATAACAGATTCAGCAATTAATTTCCGTCCAAGAAAACTTCGGGTAGCTTTACAAATGGCATTATGCTTTGTAAATAATTCTCCAGCGACTGAACCATCACATTTGAATAGATTTTCTCCATATTCTTGTAGCAATTCTTCCGTGAAGCTAAAGTCTGCTCGCATAAGGGAACTAGAACCAAAGTGCACAAGAGCAGAAGCATAGCTTCGTAATGGCCACCTGATCAAATGTGCTGTACTAAGAAGGATTTCTGATACGAATCCTACAGTCTGGAAATTAAAATTACAAGAAAAATTAATTTTGTTACAATTACGCAAACACAGAAGTTCTTAGGGGTCATACTTTAATTACGTAAGGTCGCTCGTGAGTGGGTGGGTCCGTGATTTATACGTGGGATTGGATTACGTCCCATGTAGAATGTCCGTAAGAGGCGAGTGGGTCGGGTCAAAAACGGATAATTTCAGGCTTACATAATCAATGTATGGCCCCTTATAACAATTATTTGTTAATTTTGCTTTAAGCTGGAAGGCTTTGATTTGTTACCTCATTGTCACCCAGCATGCTAAACATATTGGCCAAGGCGATGAGAACTAAGGATTCCGTGTTCTCAAAATCAAGTCCAGTAGTAACTCTCCAGATACTCTAAAACAAGATGAGAATTAATTACATTTTGAAATAATAACGTTACAAACGATAACGTTAAAAGACTACTTCGGAAGCCTCTCGTAACCGCTAACGTAAACATAATTCTTGTCGTTAACCTTAAGTCACCTAAGTCAGAAATCTCAAAGCAACTTGAAGGAGACCAAATGGTTACCGGTGGTAACCACCAACCCCGTGGTAACTTACCACGGGTCCCATCAAAAGTTTCACCGTGCTTTTCGGCGGCAGTTCTCTTATTCCTCAAGTTCGCCCATTCAAATTGCAGTCCCGAAAAGGTTAAGTCGAGTAATGGCTCACAAAATTTGAAATTCGTGAATAATTCCCCCAAACCAAAAGTTGGGATTTTTTAGCAGAATGAAAAGTGTGACTTTTGAAAAAAGTGCTCTGAAAAATGGTTGTTTTAAAAAGAAATAAATAAACTGATAACTTTTGGTTGGGGGAATTATTCAGAATGGAATTTCTTTTTGAGCTATTTACTGCCCTTTCTGTGTTGTGTTATCCTTGGGAAGACTTGTAGCAATTAGATTAAAATTAGCAGTTTGACCCAAAATTTGACCGGGTTTCCAGAAATCAACACCCCTTAACGCTAATGTATTAAAAAAAAATATATATTGTATGTTTATATATTGGTTTATATTGCTGTTAGCGATATCGTTTAGGAGAGGTTACCGAGGTTAATACCATTGAAATGTACTGAAATATTTTACTAACCTTGAAAACTTCAGATACGCTTTTACCTTCCGCGTACAAATTGAAGGCAACTGATGTAACGTTAAAAGAATGCATGTACGATAAAGACTTATGCATGCGCCTTGTTAATTGAGATTTAACGATACTTCCTTTATAAGGTACGTTTTCCATAGAAGACCATAAATTATTACAGTAGTGGAGGCACTTCTGGTCGGAACAGGCATAAGATGCTTGAAATGCTTCATTTAAAGTTGTAACAGCATCTTCCCTAAATCGAAGTAATATTTAAAGTAATATTTAACTATAATTCTGCATTAGGGAGCATCAGGGACCTAATTTAGGGTGTACGGAATATCGATATAGAAAAATTGTTCACCTAAATCCGAAGAAATCATACAGAAGTGCAAAATTGTATGCTGCATAGGCCTTGTTCAGTTCTGAACCTACGGGCTTTCTTTTGAGATCAAATGTTGTTCGTAAAGAATCTGTACAACGGCTTAAGTCCTTCAGCTGAATGGAATTTAAATATTCTAGAAAATGCTGAAAAAAAGAACGGCGTTTTAGTAGTTAAAAATCAGAGAAATTGGTTCAAATATTATTTATAAAAGTTGTTAAATTAAATTCTTACCATTTGCGGGTACATTGGTTCAGAGCTAGGATTGTGACGAATGGCTTCAATAAAAGTAGAAATCTGTCGTGGAGTGTATCGCCTTACGCCAGTTGTATAAAATTTACAACATAGGTTACGCAGTGTTTTTTCAATAATTTTTCGTCCATGCCATTTTGCAACTACTAATTTCTTATTCACTTGTGGAGTTGGTACAACTAGGGATTTTCTTCTCGCAGCGGCTGGACCAAATGATATAACTTTTCCTGGTACCGGGAGTCCATACAGAGATGCTCCTAATCCCGTTCTTCCAGTTGAAGCTCTATGACATAATAGCTCGTTGAAACGGTCAAGACCAGGCCTAGGTTGGTTTTTAACAAATGGTTGATGCTGTTGGACATAAAGTTTCTGAAATCCTTTAGTAAGTGCTTGTGGTAAGATACTCTGAAGTTGACTTCGTACACATCCTAAATCGTCCTTTTGTATATATGCCCAGAATTGCTTGTACAGATACGACACTTGCGGATATGACATCTTCCGAATGCTGAGCATAACAAGGCGAAGGAATTTTCCGATTGGACTTGCTTTTAAAACTCCTTTACGAAGCATTATAGTTTGAGAGGTATCCACAATATCGATTATGGAAACTACAAGTTCGTTCAAGAAACATGGATTTTCTTCATCCAAATTATCAATCACCCGTAAGAAGGAGATTATAATTTCCGGGGCAATGATATTTTCGTGCCGTAAGCACAGAGCTAAGAATCCTTTGTAGCTTGTGTCCCGTGCCTGTATAGAAACCCATACAAATAATAACTATTGTAGCGCACATCATACCGTTAGATTTTATAAATTTCACATAAGTGGAGATGTATCAAATTGGTAAATTCGTACGGATATAAGTCGATACATAAAGAAGGCAACGGCAATTCTGTTTTGTGGATGTACTGCTTTAAATTCATTGTGTGTAAAATATTCACGAATTAGGATGGAAACTAGAATTTTGCATGGTGAGACTTCCCCTTCCTTTAGGAGTGGAAAATGATACTCGACACGGCCAGGTTCAATGGAAGTTGTCATTGCCATCGTCTGTAGAATGCTGACCTGTGCAATAAAATAAAGTATAGTAAAGGAATTGTTAGCTACATACAAGAACCTCCTTAGATGTACACAAGAACCTCCTTAATTACACACACCAACCTCCTTAGCTGCACACATGAACCCCATGGGTCAATGTGCAACTGATCAATGTCAACTGTGCAATGTAAACAACGATCGTCAACTTAGTTAACGTTTAATGTACTTCTCACACTTATATAAATGTTCTAGGTAATCCTCTTTGTATCTTTTCAATAAACTAATCCCTTACATTCACTCAAATCAATCAACGTTTGGGTTAAGATTATGAATTACCTTTGACCTTGGTTGCAGGAGGCGAAGTCCGCCGGTTTAACTGAAGCAATACAAAAGGGCAGAAATGTATGACGAAATGTAGATTTAGAAATCAAAGTTGAATCTGAAATTAATTGAGATGTGTTACACAATTAATTGCCAAAACTAATTAGTTTAATTTAGTTAAATTAATCGATGTTTATGTCACCAGAGCGAGCAGAGAACAAAAAAACACTTTATCCCCGTCGCGCGCGTAATTTCTTAAAAAATTTTTTGAATGCAATCCCAGCTTTCGCGCGTAAAAAATTTCAAAAATGTAAAGGAGAAATGATGAAATTTGAAGCAAAATTTAGCTATTTAAAAAAGTTTGTTCCAAAAAAAAAAAAAAAAAAAATGATGATGTTTTTGTTTACAACGTTAGTTTTAGCATAGAAAACCTTAAAAGAGTACGGGCAATGACCACGCGAGTTGTTGACCTTGACTTTTGACTTTAAGTTTGTTCCTTCCAAAAAAAAAAAAAAAATGATGATGTTTTTGTTTACAACGTTAGTTTTAGCATAGAAAACCTTAAAAGAGTACGGGCAATGACCACGCGAGTTGTTGACCTTGACTTTTGACTTCAGGTGTCACAGGTCAAAGGGCACTTTACAAAATTATGTCATCACATTAATTGATATTCATCATTTAGATTACATTATTCATGTACTAAATTCAAATCGTCGTCAAGACGCAATTAATTACATAATATAAGCTTATCTGCTGTGACTGGATGGCATGGTAGCCTGCATTCTTGAACAAAGTCAACTTGTTTCAATGTACATACTGTGAAAAGTTACGTAGTCGAGTGGTATGCTCTTCCATACCGAAAAGTGAAGACGGCCGATCGAATCAAGCTCGTCTCCTCTTTTTTTTTTTTTTTTTTACTTTAAATGCAAACGAAAATTGTTGTTAAGTGGTTATTCAATTATTTTGATCCTCTGATAGCAAGCATGGCGTGCCTTCGCTTGGTATTATTATTAAAGTTCAATCTATTTTCAACAAAATAAAACTTGAATTTCTGCTCAACCAAAAATAACCCAAACAGTACTCTACTCTGTTAAAATCGCGTGTCAAACCGAGCGAACCCAACGATTGGGTTTATGGGCATTTTAAACCTAAACCTAAACCTAAACCCTAAACCTAAACATAAACCCTAAACCCAAACCTAACATACGTCGCGGGCGTTACTGTTCATATTTACTTGGAATCCGTAGTCGGATGTGTGTATCTTGGTTGGACCTGTGTTAAATTACATGTACATTCTTAAACCTAAACATAAACCTAAACATAAACCCTAAACCCAAACCTAACATACGTCGCGGGCGTTACTGTTCATATTTACTTGGAATCCGTAGTCGGATGTGTGTATCTTGGTGGACCTGTGTTAAATTACATGTACATTCTGGTAAAACGCAACCCGGTGTCACCACACCACTCGCACATCGCGCATCTCATGCGTAATAAGGGCGGGGCGGGCAAACGAGCCTTTCCAAAAACACTATACGACATTCGTTTGATCTTCACTTGGACTAGCCAAATAAGCCCTTTCTAGGACGGGACGGATACTGGCACACAATAATTTTACACCTTTATCGTATCCATCCCGCCCTAGGATCGGCTTGTTTGGCTTTCCTCCATAACCCCCATGTCATCAATGCTACCTCGAGCCCTTATGTCCTCTGTTCATTAAAAAAAATCCTTACGCTTATTATTATTACCCTTATAAGATTCCATTGTTGCACAAATTTTCATCTAACCCTAAACCCTAAACTAACCCTGAAAATTGCATTATCCCTGTCCCTGTCCTTTGCACGACGACGACGACAAAAATAGCTTCATCCTATGGCTTCGATCGTGCACTCACACCAGGAATCAATTCATACCATTTGTGAACGTCCAGGAATTTCGCAAAATTCCGAGAATTCGGGCAGGCATAATGGCTCAATTTGGAATTCCGGACTGAAACTAAGAACACGGTAGAAAAATGACAGGGAAGCAATTCAAATTCTTGTGAGATTCCTTTTTGATAATTGTGAGCCTTAAGGGGCTCATTGGTTTAGGAAATGAGGTTCCTAACGAGATTCTGTTTAGTTCCGTTTATTTTAAACTATTCCCGGAATTTTTAATTTTCGTTTGAACAAGCTCTCACCTTGTTCAAAATACAAAATTCGACACAATTTTCAGGCCAATAATGCTAAAACCTGGGTTAATATGGGTTAAGTTTATTCCCAATTTCCGCTCAATAACTCTTAAATCAATACGATCCAATCTGATACAGACTTGAATCAATACCTGGAAAAATTGAACGCTCTTCAATGAAATTCTGGAATATTTTCGCGGTATCACGCAAAAAGAATACGCTCAACCATCGTTCAAATTTTGCGAATTTTGCAAATTTTCCAATAGCCAGTTTAGATGTTTGAGTGAGTTAGAGAAAGCTAGATTTTGAATTTGCGAGCTAAATAATTTCGGTCCTTTATGAAGTTATGAAGATGTACCGATCTACGTTATCTATTCTGGCCAATATATTTTCCAATATGATGAATCTATTTTCTTTCTGAGCAGGCGCAGTTCCCAACTCTAAAACTTAGCGTCCCAAACGGCGGTAACCCAAGAACGCCCCCGCAGCGAGCCACCAGGGACCCCACCAAGGATCGGCTAATTCTAAACCTAGAAAATTTTAGTTAAGTATGAGGTTGAGTATCAGCCCCAAACGACTGCAAGTCAACATAGCTCCCACGATTCGGCGTAACGACCCGCGAAAAACTGCTTGCAAGCGTTAACTTACCATCCACCTACCCTAACGACCACAACTCAACAAAGTTCCCACGATTCGGCGCAGCGCAAGGAAACTTGACGGTAACTAACCCTAGCTTTAGCGTTAGCCCTCCTGTTAGGGCTGCCAAAGTTGTACAGGACTGAACTTAAGTCCTTACTCTGACCCATCCGAGTTCAATCGCCTAGGATGATCCTGATCTGGGTGACATTCTAGCGCTCAGATGATTGGATGTTCCGGCTCGACCGAAAGTCGTTAGTCGAAGTTTTGGGGTCAATTTCCAAGGGATTTCCAGCCGAATCTTGATCATCACGCATGTGATCAGGAGTTACGAGTTATGATGCAGTGACTAACTTCAATCTAACTAACTCCAAATTTCACAATTTTACCGCTAAATTTTCAGCAATTACATTTTCAAGTACAATTTTTAGTTTTGATCTTGATTCCAGGTTCCCAAATTTTGAAATTGCAAGTTCAAAGAAGTTCAGAAAACTTGGAGCCGTTTCAAAGTAGTTCAAAAACTTAAAGCCGTTTGAAAGC
>JABASL010000747.1:0-14145 GCA_019775825.1 Neanura muscorum | reverse complement strand
TCTGCCTGCTGGTATCCCGCCAAAAATAACTTGCAAGTATTCCTGGATTAATACATCTTCGTTAAATTCTAGAAACTGTGACTGTTAACTTTAAACAATCAGGGAGATGATGATGAAGACGGTGATGGATGGCGTGATTAACTTCCTTTTTCCCCATGTACACGCGATATCGTTCGTACTCGTGTTGTATCATTCAAATCTCATCTGATCTGAATGATCTGAATCTAAAATGACAATTGCAATGCAATTACGATCCTTAACAATTGAGGAAAAAATTTTTACAGACAAGACAATGATCGATTTTGAGAAAGGCGTTGGATCTATTTGCGAAAATACCTCGTACAATTGGAAATTACAGATCTTTTTTGTTCTTGCCGAAGTTGTTTTTTTACATAACGTTAGAGAAATGGGCTCTTAGGTTATTGAACCAAATTTAGTGCCGAAGGGAAGCTCGAGTAGGATGCAGATGCTGGGATCCTGTTGGATTTTCTTTCGACTTTTACTTGATGAATTTTTTTGAACGAATCTGGATAATTATTTTCTTAATTTTTAACCCGAGCCAGGGCTTATTATGACTAGTGATCATGGTATTTTACGTCGTACTGCGACCTAAAATACCACGATCTGGTCGTAGTGCTCTCATCAGTTGAAAAAAGTTGGCCTATTCGAAACCCCGTTCAGGCAAGCGTGTCGGTGTCACAAATTCATATTGTTTTTTTTGTTGGTGGGTTGGTTGCCTCAAGCAGGTCATCTTTCTGTTTTCATGCAAGTGATGACAACTTTCGTTTCGCAAAATAAAGTTTTACGTTTACGATTATTTTTAGCATCGGGTGCAAATTCGGGTCACATCCGCTAAAAATTTCTTTCAGAAAAGAGAAAATAAGTAACTTCACACAGATGCAGCAGCCATTTTGTCATTAATTTTTTTTGATCATTTTTTGATGCCTTTTGATGACGCTAGCATTTGAATGGAAGGACAATGAAGGACACTGCAATGCAATTATTCAATACATTTTTAATTTTTCAGACAGATGTGCAATGACACTCCGGTTGAAAGTTGAACATTAATTAATTTTTCTGCTAATTGTTAATTGAGGTTTTAGTAATTAGTGTTTTGTTTAAATATTCCATTTCCGTGAAGCAGATTCTAGATTCAGCTGGCATTTTTTTTTTCACGAAAAGTTTTGTGAAACAGAAAATACTCAAAAAGCGGGAATTTTCTGTAATTAGCTTTTGAATATTTTTATTTTTGAAAACGGAAAATCCTCCGCCTTTCAGCTCTTCTGTCTTCTGCTTGCTGCTGTTGTTGAGTTAGTGAATTTTAAAAAACAAAGAAAATAATACGCTGCTGCTGTTTTAATTTTTTTTAAATAATTAAAATTCAGTTGGAATTTTAAATTCTAAAAGTTATCTTAACCTCATTTCAAGTTGACCTAGTCTCTCCATGTGTTGTAAAATGTAAATTTTGATATTTCATTTCTTCCTCTTTGAGAAGTGAGTGAGAATTGTGAAATCCTAGAAAAGTTAACGTCGTTCATAAATGGCTACTCTAACGATGATCTAGTAATCGGGTTGAGGTGTTGTTGGCGTACTAATCATGTAAGTGAATTCACTGTGCCTGTCTTGACTTACCTTAATGTGATTATGATTAATTAGTAATTTTAGTTGATAATACCAAATATATGTATGCCAAATTGTTCGGGCTTAATTATTCTTGACTGAAAGCAAAGCTTGGATGCTAGACGCTAGGTCTTATGACCTCAATTTATATGTATAGGCAAGTTCCAGTATGTAGTGAAACGGGTTATTCGCTAGATTTAGCAGTAGCATCAGAGCTAACACACCTAATCTTTTTATTTCAGATTCGTGAAATAATTTCATATGAAAACGTTTGGATTCCGTTAACCAAAGAAACAAAATCATGGCTACATTATCAAATACCCAAGGCCTCAACATCGCCCAATCCGCAGGCCAATCAATTACTGTGTCTGGTATTTCATCTACTGGAGGACTGACCACACTTACAATCCCGTCTACCTCAACTAACGCTCAGTGGATGCCTACCAGACTGAAACTAGAACCTGGTGTGGCCAACACTTCAACTGCAAATTTAGTTCAAACAAATGTTATGAACACGCATAATGTTGCAAATACGGTGGCCGTTAGCTCTTCTAGCGTCAACGCTCAGGCCCTTACATTGGACTGTTATGAAGACATGTTCAAGGAAATTACAAAGAAATTGTATGGAACTGAGGACGCGTTGGCGCTTATGACGGATGCTACGGATCACCCTACGAACGCTGGAAGTATTATCTATGACCCCGAAGCGTTTAGAACAGATCAAAGTGGTGCGATTACTTTTATTAATACCAACGGTCTTCCACCAGGAACTATAGTAATCCAACGTAGGATACAAGATGAGAAAGGTTTTCAATTTATAAAATTATTGCTTTGAGAAATTATAAAACACGGGAAAGTTATATAACCTTAACCACGCTGCGACTCTTCTTATTTTAGCAGTCCAGCCAGGGGAACAGCTCACCTTGGCTACAGTTTCAAACACGCAAACAGTAATGGAAGAAAGATGGTTTGAGAGCGATACTGTGTTGAACTGGACTACTTCAAAAATCGCCCGTTACAATCCGAACCAAAAGGTTTTCCGGTGTGTTGATTGCGATTTTGTCGGTTTTTTGTCACGAGTTGCTGAGCACTGGTTAGGTAACCATGCTAGCCTACGAGTCTTTCAGTGTCCACGATGTCCTTACACAAGTGCATGGGCTCGCTGTGTCAGGATGCACTTGACCCGACAGCATGGGGAAGCTCTAACTGATAACAGTCTCTGGAAGGAAAACCCTGTTTTAGAGGAAGTAAGGCGTCGCTCATGTTATTTTTATGGGTTTTCGTTTTACAAATTACTTTTCCTTTTTTGTCATTTTCTAGACCATTTTTGAAATTCGGTCCTTCTTAATTTTAGGTAACGAAGTTTTTGAATTCATTGAAAACACGAGTAGAACAGAAGGCAGACACGTCTTCCCCCGGAGAAAAACGGTACTTGTGTCAATATTGTTCATACTCTACTGATCGGAGAGACCTCTTTAATCGACATGAAAATATTCATAGAGATGAGAAACCCTTCCAGTGTTTCGTCTGTGAGAAACAATTCAATCGTGCGGATCATGTTAAGAAGCATTTTACCCGGATGCATCGAGAACACACGTACGACATTAACAGAATACGTAAGCACATTCCTAAACCGGCGACTACTGTGACTGGGACCGGGGTTTCCATTTACCAAGCTACCAAGTACGTGAAACAAGAAACTCAGGCGCAACATCAAATTGTCCAAATTCATGATCCAGCTGCCGGTACTACGAGTGAGGCTGTCATACAAATCCAGTCAGTCTCCGGGGGTTCAGACGGGATTACGCTTCAACAAATTCCACAGATTGCCTACTTCAACCCGACACAAGCTTCACCTCAACCATGCGCCGCCCAAGGCATGCAAGGGGTTGGGGGAGACAAGAAGGCAACAAAAAGTAATGCCACGTTTTACTTGCCTAGTCCCTGCAACTTTGTTTAACATTAGCAATTATTCATTTAGCCACAAAACCAAAGGGCCAGAAAAAGAAGAAGCAAGGCGAGAAAATGTATACGTGTTCCTACTGTCCTTGGCAAGGGGTTGACAATTGGTGTCTCAAACGTCATTTGAATACTCACATCAAACCTTTCCTGTGTGCCCTTTGTGACTACAAGGCCGCTCGAAGCGAACGATTGGCTACACACGTCCTGAAAGTCCACAACAAAAGAGTTTGTCACAAGTGCTCTTTCTTAGCAGATGATCCAGAGAGTTTGGCACAACATGTCCAAGATAGCCAGTAAAGACAACCCTTATCATTAACAGAATTTTATATTTAAATCTATTTCACATGAAATGAAAATCTAGAAAATTGATATTATTTTCCCAATTTTTTTTACAGTCAAAATCCTCTAGTAAAAACTGGGTACAACTGTAACCTGTGTCAAGAATACTTTGAATTGCGAGCAGATCTAGAGGCCCATGCTATATTGGAACACCAAAAGGTTATTGTGCAGTGTGATCTATGCGACTTCCGAACAACAGACGAGCTGGCCATGGAATGTCACTTACGAGATAAACACAATCTTCAACCCGGAATGGGAGCTGTAGCTGCTGCAACTGCGGCGGCGGCCGCCGCGGTGACAATTGAACAACCACAGCAAGTAAAACGCTGTTAACGAGTCCCGTCTTACCTTGTTAATGTTGGTATGGGTTGGGTTTTTATTTCATGAAGTTATTTTTACTGCCATTTTAGACGTTCTCCCAATCGCAAGTGATTCAACTTCCGCCCGAAACACTCTCAATGCCTGCTCTTCAGCCAAGGTCCGTCCAACTTCCTCCTCCGCCTCTCCTCCAACATCATTCTGACTCCATTGTCAAACAGGAGGATCTCAGTGCTGACATGCAAGCGTACCACATCGAAGAAACCATATCCACAGTTGCTGCTGTAGCACCCGAACTTAAGCCCGATGTACCCCCAGATACGAGTTGCGACTTTTGTGGCTGCGAATTCTACGAGGAAGAATCTGCATTACGGCATCAGAAGGGTCATGAACTGAGGAAGGCTGAACCAGCAGAATTACAGAATTCAAAAGTAATCTCCAGACATTACACTTGCAGTACCTGTTCCTATAATTCCGCAACCAGTAGAATTATGATGCAGCATCAACGTACCCATTCTGGCTTTGAACTTGATTGTAAAGCCGTCGGATGTTCCTTTACCACTTCATTTGAAACATCTCTGAAAGAACATGTTCATTTGGACCACAACGATGAGACTATAAGGTAACAAAATTTATTTAAGCGTCGCAAGCCGTTCTAGACAGCGTCAGGAGTGAGTCGTCGGACAGTTCCTGCCCCTGCCTTTTCAGGTTCGGGCAGGTTTGACGTTTTGCGTAACCAGATAAGTCCCACCGAATATGTCCCAGACGAAAGTGTCCCTCCGAATAGGTCTTTAGGTGGGACGTATTCGGTTGGATTTTCGGGCGACATATTCGGTTGGATTTTTGGGCGACATATTCGGTTGGATTTTTGGGCGACATATTCGGTTGGATTTTTGGGCGACATATTCGGTTGGATTTTTGGGCGACATATTCGGTTGGATTTTTGGGCGACATATTCGGTTGGATTTTTATCACGGAGCCGATGTTTTGAAGACGACTTATTCTCTCGGTTTTTGAGATTCTGGTTTAATTGATGTTCTTTAAGTTGTTTGTTTAACATGTAACCGTTTTAAAGAAAATTTAAATAATTCGTTTTACGTATTTTAGGTGTCCTCACTGCGGATATCGAATCCTGTCACTAATTGACTTTACCTTTCATTGGAAGATTCATCACTCTAGTGTTTGCAGTCTTTGCACTGGAATCTATCGAATCAAGTACGGTATGAAAGAGCCAGATATCCAGGAATTTTTATTTCGGACACCATACGAGACGCTAGAATTTAAGAAATCTGAAGATGAGGAAGAGAATCCACTAGCAATTACTAATTTAAATATATATCCAGAAAATGAACCTCTTGCCAAGCGTCCCCGTGAGGAACTTGGCTCTGTATTCTCCAGTATAGCAACCTACTTTAATCATCCTAGTATCTATTTCCTTCCACGAGCAATTGACATTACAGTCATTTCACTCAAACCTCCAGTAGATACAATATCCACACCGCGACCGAGAAAGAAAATCTGGGATCGAAAGTTTGATAGAAGAAACACTCGAGAAAAAGTTCTTCGCTATACAATTCGACGTCTCATCAGTACAAGTAAAAACTATTCCATTCCTCTACTACCCACAAGACGAGGAAATGGGGTCAAGTGCTTCCAACAAGAATGTCGTTTTGGAAAGACAACACGCTACATCCGGAAGAGTACGTTGCTACTTCACCATTCACGGGTTCATAGGAGGTTACGAATAAAATGTGACAAGTGTGATGCTTGGTTTCCTTACCTCTACAAAGCCATTCTCCATCAACTAAGATATCATCCAGTTCCACCAACTTCAAGGCAAATTAAACCTAGAGGTTCCTTCCAACACCATGAACTCCTCCATCATAATAATAACAATATGCCGACAAGGATTGCCTTTAAACAAGAATAGAAAACAAACCTCCAAAAATTCGAGAAGTGTCGTTTACAAGTAACTAATTCACGCCTTACCTCAGCTTTTAGCGTAATTTTAGAGCATGTGTAACATAAGTTCTGGACGTGAACCGGCAAGTGTACAAATTGAGAAAGGAAAGCTTTAGTTTTAAAAACAATGGTTTAAAAAGCGAAATATTTAAAATTTAGTTTTAACTAAATAGAAATTAAGCAATCATATTCTTAGACCTAGTGTAACATCTCGCAGGAATCTAAGCATTATTTTGGTTGGGTATAATTTTATAAGTAGTTTTTAAGACTTTGAAACGATAAAATAGAGCCGTGGATAATTCACTTTCTATTTTCCTGTTAATTCAAACAGTTTATTTATTGTAAACAGAAAGTAGGGCTTTTTTAATATTAAAATCGTACCACAACACACTTTTACGCAAAGTCAAAACTGTATCCGAGTTATGGACAAGATTCGTTATCGTCCAATTGCAACTCAATTAGGCCATCTCGCAAATCGCAATCGAAGTATAATTTGGTCTTCCGAACGACAATTAAATCAATTCCAAGAAAATTGGCATGTTCGTGATGCTAGTTTTCAGACTCCGAAAATTAGGGATCCCGGAGGGAGTCACCGAAATTCGGAGACCCCCGTTTTGGGTTCTTCATGTCAATTTCCAAAAATTCCAGCCTGCATACCTGTACTGACAGTTTGAACGCTGGATTCAGAATTATTTTCAACTTCTGTATCTGCAGGATTCCGCTTCTTTGTTTGTCGTTTGTCATGAATTGTGAATTTATGGAGATGCAAATAATTCTTGGTAGGAAACCTATGAAATTTAAAAAAGTTTTTAGTAATCTGGTTTAAAATAATTGGTAATTTTAAATGTATTACCGCTGATTGCATTGCCCACAAGGAAAAGGTCGAGCTGATCCGTGAATGGCCTCATGATTTTCAAGTGTTTTCTTAACGAAAAAACGTTTATAACAAATTGAACATTCAAATGGCCGTTCTCTATCCTCTTTGGCAACATGATGGCGCTGAATGTGAGTTCGTAGACCTGCTCTGTTGCTAAACATTTTGTGACATGTCAAACATTCATGTTTCTTTATATTGAGGTGGACGTGATCGATGTGAACTCGAAGTTCTCGTGGAATATTTGTCGAGAATTGACATTTCTCACAGCGAAATTTGGCTTCGCCGATTTTGTGAATTGAAAGCAAGTGGCTTTCAAGTGATTTTTTCGTAGACAGGTATTTGGTACAAACGGGACATTTAATTGCTTCTAGTTCAGTTTTTCCTTCGTGCTGATTGGCTTGATGTCTATCCAAATACTGCTTGGTACTACAGGTATAACCACACAGCTCGCAGAAGAAAGGCTTGACAGAAGAGTCAACAGGATTGTGAGTATTGATATGATACTCCAGGGACTGTCGTGTCGAACAAGGTTTTCCACAAATTTCACAAGCAAATTTATCACTATGAATTGCCATATGTTGTCTTAGGTAAGACTTAGTCGTGAACCCCTTGCCGCATGTTGGACACGCAAAGGGTACCTCTCCAGTATGGGATCGAATATGTGCTTTAAGTTTGGAAGGTTTTGCGTACTCTTTGTCACAATATGAGCACTTGAAGGCTACAACACCTAGAACAAAAATTAGTGAAATAGCGAATATAGGGTCTGAAATTATTACAAGGTCAACCTTGGAAAAATTATTATTGTTTTACCTTCATGGAATTTTTTAATGTGACAAAATTGCATCGACTCTAGGGAAAAACTTCGATTACATCCGTCAACCGTGCACGGGAAACTCTTCTGTTTCTCCATTGGGTCCTTGGGGGTGTCGTGAACCCATTTAATATGCGTATCTAGATTATGGGCTTTGCTGAAGGAGCGGTTACAAATACTGCATTGGTAATTCTTTTGATGACCTGAAATATAAAAATAAGGGATTCGAGCGAAAGAATCCCTAACAAAAAGTCGGATAGTGAATTCTCCACTGACCTTTGTGCTCGAGAGCATGAGCAGATCGAAGCTTTTCCGTACTGAAAATTTGGCGACATCCAGAATGGGTACACCGCAACTCTTCTTTCTGCGAAGAACTAGCTCTTGTTTTCATTTCTCGTCTGCGTGTCTTTTTAGTACGAGTGGGCGGCTTATAATCTTCATCGACATCCTGTCGCTCTGTAAATATGCCACCATCGTCGGGTTCCTCCTGCCCGACGACGTCATTAGAAAAAGAATTCTGCGGCAAATCGTGGAGAAATTGACCGTTGGTTTTTACTGTTCGAGCCTTCGTTTTTCGGCTTCTGTAGTCCAAAAATAATAGGTTTTAGGGAACTCTTCATTACTTATAGATAAAATAATATAATTACCGTGTTGATCTTGCTCGTGTAGTTGGTACTTGTATAACGGGTTCACAACTGACATTTATTTCTGCATCCTCCATGTAGTCGTCCAGATTTTCCAAAACGTTTTCCTGTTTTTCATAACTCTGGGGGCCTAATGAATTGAAAAACAAAACATTAAAACGTATTACGACAAATTATTAATCGTACACAGTCTACCTTTCTGTGTTTGATCGTGGTAGGACTTGTATTTTTCAATAACATAATCTTCTAGTCCTGAAGCAAGGTCACGCAGCTGATTTTGTAGATTTGTTATGTTCTTCTGGACAAGACGAATCTCAGTAACTTTTTCATAGCACTTTGAGCAATAAGTAGCTTCATCCGGAGCATCCATGACGAGATTCTGGAGGTAACTGGAGTATAACTGGAAACATTCGATTGCTTGTAGTGAGCGCAACGGACCCACCATTTTACATGTACCATCCTCATCCTCTGGTTTTACGATGACCTCTAAGCAAAATAAGCACTTCCGGTGTAATATCACTTCCATTATTTAAGACTTAAGCCACTCCCCTTTCAGCTGTCCGTTTCGGATCGCACATCTACTGAGAGCCCTTAGAATTAAGTACAAAGTTAAACCTAATCCATGACCCAACAAATGATATTCTCTATTCTACGACCATAACAAGACAATTTAATTGGACACTTGACCTACTTACCAATCGATTTCCGTGAATCAGCCAAGTTTAACAAAAATAACACAATTTGTTAACAATTAATTATGAATATGACAGACCACACAACACCAACAGAGGCGAACGAGAAACAAAATACCTAATAACAAAAATATTTGTTTTGGAAAAGCCATACTGAAAAATCTGGCGCTTATTCTCAGATGAGATATTTCACATTTTCATTTGTTTTGTTTTTTGAATGAGAAATTACCGGGAAAGTGGTATAATAACTTTTACAAGGTCATAGGTCAATAATGCATTATTGATATTGCATTTGCATTATTAATGGTCAATCAGCTTTAATGAAGGTCAGCTTCATTCATAATCAAGGTCATTCATTGTTCAAAAACAATTAATTTCTATGAACCGTTCCGTATTCCAAACCCGGTCCATGTCAGTGTGATCAAGAAAGTGCTGTGCTCGTTCATTTCAGAAGGTAACGATTCTCGTTAAAAACGTTAAATTTTTAACGCTTTTTATTAAAAATAAAATTTAAAAAAAAGTACTAATACCTACCTGCCAATTTAATTTGCCGGTGATTTAATTGATCTCTTCTACATGTTTTTCTAGATCAAGGATCAACGCGACCGATCTCGATTGACTCACAGTAGGGAAGAGTCCAGTGACTAGGGGATTACTAGTCGAATTCGTAAATTCGAATTCCGAAAATGTCAATCCTACGGATCGCTAGGAACTTAAGGGTCCGTCAAGGGTGCCTCTACCATTCTCCTAGCCAAACATTTCACCTCCAAATTCGACTAATGAGCAAGTCGATTTTGGCGTTGGAACATCAGGATAAAACTAGAAATGTGGGTATCATGGCTCATATTGACGCTGGAAAGACTACAACAACCGAAAGAATGTTGTACTACGCTGGCCGAATATCCTCTCCAGGTGAAGTGCATCATGGTGATACAGTTACGGACTTTCTTCCGCAGGAGCGAGAACGTGGAATCACAATTCAATCTGCAGTTGTCGGATTCAAATGGAAGGATTCTCATATTAATATTATTGATACTCCGGGACACGTGGATTTTACCTTCGAGGTAGAACGTTCACTTCGTGTCGTTGATTCCGCTGTGGCCATATTGGATGCGTCTGCAGGTAATAAAGACTTCAATTTAATTTTAGAAATGTATAACTTTCGAAATTTTGAATTTGAAATTTGAAGGGACTCTGTTTTCTAGGTGTTGAAGCCCAGACTCTAACCGTTTGGAGACAAGCATCAGAGTACAATTTACCGAGGCTGATTTTCCTCAACAAAATGGACAAAAGTTCCGCATCTTACAAAATGTGTCTGCAATCCATCCGTTCCAAGTTAAAAATGACTCCGGTGCTTCTACAAACTCCAGTGTATTCCTCCTCCAAAACAGGCTCTGGGTCTGGATTAATTGGATTAATTGACTTGGTTAACTTAAAGCGATTAATCTTCAATCAGAATAGCAAAGGTTCCGAGTACTTAATTGGTACGTCCAAATCTGTCACCTCGTATCGGTTTTCCATTAAGAGGATTTTTAATTTTGAGTCTAGAGGACGTAAGTGATGACAAGAAAGTTGTTCAAGAACGCTGTGAATTGGTGGAGCGAATTGCTGACTTGGATAATGGCCTTGCAACGCTTATCATTGAGTCTGAATCAATTGAAACAATTTCATCCGATGAAATTAATTCAGCAATCAAGCGAATGACATTGCTCAACTCTGGTGTTCCAGTTGTACTTGGTAGCTCATATAAAAATGTCGGAGTTCAGTTGCTGCTCGACGCAATTGTTGGGTAAATTTAAAATCTAAAAAAATATATCCCTCTATCGATATTCTATTATTTATCCTATCGAAATTTTATGAAATTGGAAAATAGGAAAATATATTTTATAGAACTCGTCTTGCCTTTTTCAGATACCTTCCCAGTCCCACTGAAGGAAAACGAAAAGATCCAGTGATCTCATCTTATGGAAATGAATAAAAAAATTTCATAGAACTTGTCTTGCCTTTTTCAGATACCTTCCCAGTCCCACTGAAGGAAAACGAAAAGATCCAGTGATCTCATCTTATGGAAATGAATTATGTGCCTTCGCATTCAAAACGATTCATGATCGTCAGTTGGGTCCTTTGACGTTTACTCGGGTATTCCGAGGGATATTAAATTCTGGACAGAAAGTTTACAATGTGACACGGGAAAAGTCTGAAAAGGTTTACAAAACATATTTGCCCTTCGCAGATGAGTATAAAGAAGTGGGTCACCTAAGCGCTGGAGAAGTTGGAGTTGTTTCAGGCCTAAAGGTTACCTCCTACCAAGCGATTCAGAAATCCCTCAAACGCTTTAATATATTCGTATTTTTAGGAAACAATCACGGCGGACACTTTGACATCTTCTGCCACGGTTGCAGGAGCGGTAGAGAGGAAATTAGAAAAGAAATTAGCCCATAATGAGAATAATTTTCGACATAAACCATGCTTAGCTGGTGTAAATATTCCTGAACCTGTGTTCTTTTGTTCCGTTGAACCGGCATCCCTCGTAAGTTTACACAAATTATGAACGGCTTCTGATTTAAAAATTGTATGGAATTTTTGTAGCATCAACAAAAAGGTCTCGATTTAGCTTTGGAATGCTTACGAAGGGAGGATCCTAGTCTCCGTGTTCATGTTGACCCTGACACGGCACAAACTATCATGGCGGGTAACATTTTAGTGCGCACGCATGTCCTTTACGTATATACACAAATGGTGAAATTTCCGTTTCCTGAATTTTTTTTCCAGGAATGGGAGAATTGCATTTACAAATCATTCATGAAAGACTGAAATCCGATTTCAAAGTTGATGCTGACCTTGGAAAAGTTATGGTGGCATATAAGGAGACAATTACTGAACCCGTAGTGAACCGAATTAAGTTTGAGCGTAAATTGGCGGATCATAATCATTCTGTCGAAATTGAGCTGGAAATTCATCCAAAAAAAGAAACCACAGGTAAAAGCTTTCCACTTGTAAGGAAGGGACACGGAAAGGATGTTGCGGAAGACCTCGCTTCAATCAGCGAGAGGCAAATCCGTAATATTACGAATGGTGTTGAAGCAGCGCTGAGAATGGGACCCAAACTATGTTTTCCGGTAAGCGTAAATGACAGCGTATGAACTCACGCTTCGGGACTATTCATCGATTTTCGAAACCAAATGCTTCGTCCTCTCTTGCCAGGTGATCGAGGTTGAGGTGTTCATAAACTTTTTCGTCGTCGGACGTGGAACTTCGGAGACGATAATAGAGGCAGCTTCGGCACACTGTATACGAGAAGCTTTGCGAAATGCAAACGTGACAATCCTGGAACCAGTAATGGCATTGGAGGTTACGGTTGATGAGAAATTTCAACACGTGGTGACCGAAGACTTGAGCAGAAGACGCTTTTCTATGGAGGGTATCGAATTTAGGCACGGAAACAAAGTAATATATGGTACAAATCCGCTGAGTGAGCTCTTGGGATACTCGACGACTCTTAGGACAATTTCTTCTGGCCTCGCAACGTACACAATGCAGTTTAGTCATCATAATCGAGTAACCAATGGGATTGAAGAAGAAAAAATTGTAAGAACTGTGAGAGGCTTTTAGAAACAAAACATGAAATTATAATAGTTTTCAGAATTATTTACAAAATTCTCAGATAATAATTAAAGTTTTCACTCATCCAAGCTTCCTTCAATTTCTAAGTCCAATAATTCTAATTTGTTGGTGGCGGCTGGTTCATCATGGGTCTCAGCATGGAGGACATGAGTGGAGGAGGGATGTTCATCCCCATCGGCGGTGGGCGAAAACCTGCCAAAAGATTTGGTGGAAGTCCAGGTGGTGGTCCCCCTGGTGGAGGCATCATCATCGGTGGTGGCATTCCAGACAGCATCCTATGTTGACCCAGAAGGGGAGGTTGGCCTGGTGGTGGTCCTTGACCGGGTGGAGGAATTGTTATTGGCATTCCAGGACGAGCTAGAATTAAAAACGTTAGAGTTCAAAACATGAAAACAAAATACAAGCGACGTCAAATGCAAATATGATTATCATAAAAGTTCTTACGCGGCATAATGCCAGGCGGAGGAATTGCAACACCATCCTTGTTTAGTAAAGGTCCACTCCCAAACGGATTCTGCGGGATCTTTCCAGCCTTGAATGCAGCAGCTAAAATTCACAAAAGATCAATTAGAATTCATCAATATTAGAATCCCTTCAAATGTTAAATCTTACTGGTTGCATCGATTAGGCTCTGGGCCTGGTCCTCCATCCATTTTTGATAGTAAAATTTGACGTTGTCCTTGTGTTTCCTTCCAGCGCAATGTGTCTTTCTAACAGACGGCTAGAAATGGGGTACATAAACGTGAAGTTGTAATGCTTAATAATTTTTGCTTAGGACTAAAGTTGAATGAAGGGTAGGATTTTTAGCATTGTAAATGAGGTTCCAAAGTACTTACTCCGACAGTAACTTTATCATAAAACTTACCGAGTCATGTGTCAAATAAGTATCGCAGTAATCGCAGTAGTACTTGGGCATATTTAATAGCGTTGTTTGGATATGTATAATCCTTGAATTTCAGCTAATCAGCTGTAAACGTAAAATAATTCAGTTAGTAATTACCAAAAATGACTAAAAATAGTTGGACTCGCCTCCACTCCGCTGGAACTTACCCAAGTCTTTCTTCTGAATCTTGTGAACAAATCCACTTCAATTTAATTAACGTTAAAAACGACTATTAACGATTAAGAAAATTAACGATTATTGGGTGGGACTGGGACTGGGTGGGAGATCGAAAAGAAAACAAATGAAAATTAATTTTTTTTTTTGCTTATTTTTGTTCTCAATAAATTGAAAATTAAAATTCCCGCCATTATTGATTCAATTTTTTGTTTTTTTTTCGGGTCGAAGAATTCAAA
>JABASL010000746.1:0-10997 GCA_019775825.1 Neanura muscorum | reverse complement strand
AATCGGGTAGGGTTCGGACAGGGTATGGCACAGGACCGCGTCCGGTTGGACGAGGAGGGGCAATTCTAGTCGGAGACGGGTGGGCGAGCCTTCATGTAAAACGTGAAGGCGGTTTAAGAAAAATCCCCGGATTTCTCACCCTTTCCTTACCCGTCGGCTACGGCCAGGGTAAGACCGGCATCCGGTCTTACCGGATGGGGATTTTCATTCTTAATCGGGGCGGCCAGTCTTCGTGAAGTTGTAACTGCCGTCACCTCTACCCCAAAAATGCGAATTCAAGCCGTTACACATATTTTTCAGGAACCCAGCGTTTTCTGAAAACGCTTGATTTTTGTTTTTTAAAATGGCGAGGTTTTGATTCAACCAATGTTTTTATTATTTCGCAGTTACACATCGATTGGAAGTCAGAGTAATACGATGCCGAATGAAGCCTTGAAGAGATTAGATCCTTCTGGAGAAGTAAGTTACCGACCAGCGTATGCCCTTCATGATTCTGCATCAGAACGAAATGGTCGTCAGTAGTTGGAACAGTCGCCTCGGCCTGGAAATAGCTCGTGACAACGAAAATCCTCCGAAGACGCTAAATTGGTCTACTTAACTCTTCACCCCCGTACCTCATTTACTTTCCCCAGAAAATAACAACGCGTGTCAAGGTGCCTAACGTAGGACAAAGTTCTCTAGACACTCATTCATCGCACAATCAATCCCAAAAGAGGAAGAGGTGATAATCCGATTGGCTGGAACAATCTGGTGGTGTTTATTTCAAAGAACAGAATAGGAATCCCCACAAAATTCTAAACTTTGAAATTATTTAATTTTATCAAAAGCGCGCGTGTCAATCGTTAATTACAAATGAAAGAAAGGGTTTCAAATTATGGTAATAAAAGGTGGAAAATTTAAGAGCAACAGCTGCTAGTCTTTGGTTTTTGTACAGATTTAGGGTTCTCAAGAACCACCATTTCCTAATATTGGCCAAACCAAGTACGTAAATCCGAAGTTTATTTTGATGTGGTTGTGAGTAGTTTATTATGGAAAATCCGTAGATTATGGGGTGAGCATTTCAGAATTTATTAATGAGACTTAAGGGTCGGAGGGCCGTGCTAGTGGAGAATTGGAAATGGAGGTGAGACCACCACCGCCTTCTGGGAAAAAGGTGGCTCAAGGACGCATTGCAGAATTACGTGAATCTTTTGTGGTCTTTGGCACCTTTCCCGATCTGATTAGGACAGTCGTCGACATTTTGGGCAAGGAATGAATTAATTGGATTTTCATTTGGACGTTGCCTTTGAAGTGATTTTATCCATACGCTGACCAGGTTTACAATAAAAGTCAAGTTTTTTTTTTAGGTTGAACGACTACAGTGATAAAAACTAAGAATTGAGTCTTTGTAATGGAATTTCAAACGTCGGTGAAAGTTGTGAAGAAAGCTCCATGAATGCTACCAGAATTAAATTTTTTTAAATCGTTGAAACCGTACCCACAAAATTCAGATTTAACTTAAAAAAATTTATAAAAATAAACAAAAAAATCTGTAACGTTGCTTTTCTATGCAGGAACGGAAAGTTATTTCACTTTTCTGTTTAAATTACCTCCCATAATCGTTCCATTGTGGTCTTTAATCTTACCGGTGCAAATTTTCTGAACGGAATTAAAGGACGAAGGCGATAAGGAACTTTGTTTTACCTCTGTGGTGCGGTAATGTGTTCGAGCGATTTTTTTTTATGAAGCTGAAGGACAACCCGTTTTTATTGCTTTTTTTTCCAACGGCTTGAAACTGACATACTTAAACTTTGTTTAAGTTAATCAAAATTTTGCTCGAATGGAAAAAGTGTTGATTGGCATTTGGCATCGAATTCATGAATTTTTGTTCGGTTTGTTTAAATTTTGAAAATTTTGAAGTATTCTTATCATTTATCCGTCATTAGTTGCGTTAAAACATTTTTAGTTCTTCGCCTACTCCTTGTCATCAATGTCCTCAAGCGTAAGTGACAAAGATGAATTGAAATTCCAAGTTTCCCAGTCCCATTATTCTCGTTAACTATGCTTCGACTCACTAATTAAGATTGATTTACACAATTTCATAGCTCTATAAAATTCTTTTCAGTTTCGGTGGTGACTGTTTAACTTTAATTATGATTGACATTTTTTATTCCACTTTTAAAAATTATCTTTCCGGAAGTATTAAATTTCCATGTTTTTTACGTTTTGAAATTACGGCTGTCCCTTTTATTGATTAGACCCTTTTCATGCCACAAATTTAAAAAAAAAAGCAGAGCGGAGAAAGGCGGATTTTTCATGAGACCTTACTTTAGTAAGTTAGTAACATAGTAGTATGAGTTGGTTGTTCTGTAATTGATATCCTACTGGGCCATTGGGAAGGACACACTGGGGACCAAATGAAAAGTTGCGATACAAAGTCACATTTCCGGTTTGTTTGACTTTCTTGGTTGGAACGGAGAAAGTAGACTTTTACCTTCCATTAGGACTTTGAGAAGCGGGAAAAGTTTCTACACGCCTCAACGTTTCACTCTTTCTTTTTTTTTTAAATTACGATTAGATCAAAAGTACTCCTTCACCCAGTTTTCAAATTCTTGAATCACAACTTTCCATCTCCCTTTACTTGCGTTTCCTGATTAATTTCTTAGAACCTAATTAGCCTCTTCCGGAATAGCCAACTTTGTGAATCAAAAGGAATTTAGACATTTGAGCTCAAGTTAAGAAAAAAAAGTAAAAGAGAAAGCCTCACCAACTTTCACTTTCCGCTCGATTTCAACTAGAACTTTCATATTAACTTTCTCTTTGTCCTGACAATCGGAGTGGCCCCTAAATTTCCAGAACCGTAATTTTCCATCCTTAATTTTCAAATTGAATTAAATAATTAAGAAAACCCAGTCTTCGAAATTTTTTAGGCGTATTCCCAAAACCTAAATGTGGTAAGGCTATCTCCAAGCTTTGACTTTCACTGAGTAACATAAAATCGTAGAAGTCAATGTTGACGATGTTTTAGGTCAAATGACGAACAAATACCGTGTGGTCAACTGCTGACTGTAATTTTTTAACTTTCCTCCCTCTCCATCCCCTCTCTTTCCCATGTGAGGGAGAAGAGGGAAAATCAAAAAATTGTTGTTCGCAGTTGACCACACGGTAACATGATGGTTCATGTTTCCTGGAACTTCTATTCGGCTTATTCGAAACTTACAATTAATAGGAATATCTTACATTTAGCTTTAATAGCTGTGGTGACTGGACGAGGACCACTAGGACTTGACCTTGGAAAATATTAAATGCTTGACATACCTACTTGATTTTATGAGTGAAAATATGGCGAAAGCTCGTTCCAGGTACTTGGTTTTTGTATGGTAACCTTCAGAATTTGCGAGTATGTGGGTGGAGTGGCCACCACGAGCAAAATTATGGTGAAGTTTTGTGATTTATGATTTATGGTATAGCGTTTTGAATTAGCCTACCTAACAAATGCGAACGAAGTGTTGATGAGTAATAACTCGGCTGGAACTCACTGGGACAAAGCAAACCTAACGTCCAAATTTAAAATTGTTGTTTAGAAAAGCGCTCCTGCGTTTTGCAAAGCCAAAGTCATGATTTGTGAATATTTTGCAGAGTGCGATAAAAATAAAAGTTGACATGTCGGTCCTTCTGTGTCACTAGTCAAAACTTTTAGTCAACTTGGATTATTTTTAGTAATTTCTTGTAAGAACGCTAATAGTTGGTAAACACGCTTCTCAAAATTTATGTTTTAAATCCTTTTACCTAAAGAAAGCCAAAAAGGATTCTCAGTCAAGGGAAAGGAAATTGACCTCTGTTGACAATTTCCATAAACGTTAAGAAAGTCGTTTCAATTTTCGAATGTTGCAGGTCAATTCCGTAGAATTGATTATCATAAACCAGGCGACCTCCATCAGCTCCAAAATTACCAGACTACAGGGTGAGGTACTAAAACTGCTCAACTTTCAGCCCGGAGGTGAAAGTTTTCGTAATAATCGAGTCAACCAACCAACCAACCAACGAGTCAATACTTTTATCCACCTTGTGTAACCCTTGAATATAATGCTATAATTTTCGTTGCTTTTAACCAATTTTCTCATTAATATCTCAATTAATTGATTGAATTAACTTTAATAGGTTTGCATAATCAATCCTTGAGCTTCCCATTTCGAATAATCAATCAACCCCTATTCATGCTATTCGTAATGGGTTTCCTTCGATTTGATTTTAGGTTCGATGGCAACAAAATAAAATCTAATATTTACGATTCTGCAAAGTGGCAGCAGCAGAAGCAAGCAAGCGCTGCTGCTGCTGCGCTGCGGCCGACGACGGGTACCCAAATTCGCGAAATGACATTTTTTTAATTTTACTTTGAAGGTATTTAAAGCTATTGTTTCACCACGCCTGCTGGTGATTTTTTTAAAAAAATGTTTTGACCCTACGTTGAACGGAGCGGAGCAATGGATGAAATTGATCTTGATAGCGAAATTTTTAATTCTTCGGATCCGAATACGGTAAAAGTGCTAAAATTTTTATAATTCTATAAAACTTGACAAGTAAAATTTTAAGTTTTTTTTTTAGATTCTGCGGGTCATTTTGAACGTAATTGGAGTGGAGGAATTATCAAAATGGCGCCTGGTTAATAAATTTTGCAACCGGTTAGCAGTTCAACAGATGCACAAAAGAAATGTAGCTGTGGCCATCCACAATGACGAAGAAATTGACACGTTCATTGCTGTCATGACCAATCGACATCAGCCAATTCCCTTTCGGTCTTACTCTCTTGCCCTGGGAAGCATTTCTTCAGGTCAAATTGAACGATTCCTTGAAATTGTGGGGGTTAAGGGCGTGGATCGATTCAAATTCTATGACTTTCTTCCCGATTGGGATCCATATGAGCTTCTTTTTTTTCCGCAAGATATTCAAACTGGTTTCAGGGAAAAGGAAATCCAGAAGAAAATTTTAAGCCTGCTCAGAGCAACGGCAAACAACTTAACAGAACTTCAAATTAATGCTGATGCTGACCTCCCTTTGACCTCTCATGAATTGATCTCATTTCCAACATTGTTTCCAAAATTGTCCAAGCTAGTTATTGACTACGTCTGTGTCTTTGCTGAAGATCCGAATGACGTTGTCTTGCTTGTGATCTTCCGAGCACCCAACCTCAAGGACCTTGGAATCAAGGTCTGGGATGGACCCAACAGTCACTTCAATTCCAAAATTCCGGGATATCTCTACGACCCCCCGAGAGTACATCCTCCAAAGTTGACCCTTGGTACCGAAATTACGTCTCAGGATCGTGAGATGGTTGATAGCTTGATTCGACACGCGTACTCGGATTTCACTCACTTCGTTCTTTGTTTTATGAATGATGAGACAGATGTGGCATTCTGGAATGGCGTCAAACCTCTTCTAGCTCTCCAGTCCAACCTTGAAACACTTTTTGTACAAAGCTTTACACGACCAGGTCTTTTCAAAACTCCAATGCAAATTCCGCCATTAAATAAACTGCGATTCTTGTTGATTTCTCTGTTGTACCTGGAAGAGTCGTCCCCAATTCGTCCATTTACGCAAGGTCAGTTTCCACTTCTGGAAGATTTGAGCTTATTTGGAACATATTCTTGTGAATATTGCTGGATGAAGGACGTTGTAATTCCGACGTTGAAGAGACTCGTTGTCTGGGATTATCAGGGCCCAGCGTCGGACGAAACGTGGCATTTAAGTTTTCCTCAACTGAGAGCCCTAGAGGTTGAAGTGTCACCAGTTGGACTTTCCTTTCTAGAGTACGCGTTTACACATTTAACGGGACTTGAAATTTTGGAAGTGGGTTCGAGCCTTAGTACAAGTGGCCTTGGAATGCAGCTAGATCTATGGAAACTCTACACAGGAACGACAGAGGATAGTAGCCACGAAATTCTTAAATTTTGGGAAAATGGAGAGGTAAAAGGCCTGCAATTTTTTTTTTCATAATTTTACAGCTCATTAGATTCTTGCAATCGGATTTCTAGCCGTAAAGTATCGGAAATAAGCATCAATTAGCAGAATTTTCGCTACACTTTTACTTTTTTCAGGAAGTGACACCACTGGTAGAACCAATCGCGACTGAGATGGTACCTCATGGAGTTCATGGGATTTATCCGGTCGCTTCATTGGCAAATTTTAAAAGTAATGAATTTTAAATTCTGTCTAAATTTTGTATCGTCTAATGATTACAATATGCTTAGATTTGAAAGAATTGAAAATCTGGGCAAGAACACGGCTAGAAATCGCGGCTTTGGTCTTCATGTCCCGACCTGGCGGACTTCCAGTCCTAGACAAGTTGATTTTGGGGTATCGACCTGTGGAAGCAGATGACGAAAGTGATGTTGACACAGTTCCAAGTGAAATCAGTGAGGTCACCGGAATTCAGTTTCGACAAGAGGGTCTTCCATCTGAGCAAAGTGAACTAACAACAGTGAGTGAAGCTGAAGTTTACACCGAATATTTGAACGCTGTAGTGGAGCAGCTTGAAGAAAATGCAGCGGAAGACCAGGCGGAAATAGATGATTGGTGGGGTGACGATGAAAACGATGCTGAATTCAGAATTACGCTTGGCCTTGGCCCACCCCACTCGGTGTTGCCCCATGCAGTGAATAATGACGAGTCAGGGGTAAGAACAAGAGCACAAGATGCTATGAAAAACGTTTCACTTCACGTCATGGCCATTTTTGCTCAATCGTCCAAATTTCTGATGGGCTAGCCAAGCAATTAATCGTCAAAACGATTAATCGCCTCAATTCTGGCCTACTTTTGCTTTTAGCAAAAACGAAAAATCAAATGGCACTACAAAATGAAAGTGAAACGTGCTTTGATCGCTTGGTTTCAGTATTTCAGAATTGAGCTAAATGAAAGTGAAATATTTTTTGGACAGATTGATCCAGAGTATATTTCAATGCTCGAAAATTATCACAAACAGCTCCTCATTCTTATGACTTGAAAACAAAAAAATATTGGCAAAATCTATAGGAAATACATCTTAAAACTGCTTCACATTTTTCAATTATTGATCCTCTTGATTTTATTGCGCCGCTAAGTTTTCAATATTCACAAAAATCACAGTGTATATACTGATTTAGGAATGAATGTTACTATGAAATAATAAAATTGGTTGCTAAATTTTTTACCAAATTTGCAAAACTGATAACAAATGGCAACCTCATTCCTTCAGTTTATCCAAATTAATTAGACACTCGAGTTCCTTAGGCATTATCCAATACTGGGAATATTGGTATTACTGGCAGCAACTTTGTGCTTGAATGTAAGGGTGACTAGATCACGTTTTAAAAAATGTCGTCAAGTAACTTGACTGTCAATTCAGTAAATATCGAGTGAATCCCATGGGTCAGGAACGTTGGAATATGGCAAATAAATATTAATTTCTGATGGTGTACACAACTTTTCTGACAAACCTAAATAATTAGCAGGAAAATATAACTAAAAGACGTAAAAAAAAACAATACAAAAATTTAAGATTATAGTACAGTAGAAATGCATCTCTTCAGTCTCGAAGTTTCAATACACTTAGTTCAGTCGAAATGTTTCCGGTGGGCGACGGTGGTAATGTGAGAAGATTCTGAAGGTAAGCGGACAAATTAGCGCTACCTTTGTTCGCATGCTCTGAGGAAACTGAATGATAGTGTCCGCGCTGAACTGCGTCCTCCATCAGACTCTTCCACATTGTGTTCTGCAAAATTAGACAAAAGCTTTACGACATGATAATTCAATTCCTGTTAGCGAAATGTTGACTAAGAACGCCGAGGTACAATTCAGTAACTGAAAATTTCGGAGACCGGAACCGGAAAGCCAAAACGCTGGTTGGAATGCGAATCTTTCTGAGAACAAAATTCTTTAACTAACAATTTAGTCATTCTTACAGTATTCAAACAAACGGCGTTTCCAACAATGATGAGAGATTGTTTAGCTCGAGTCAAAGCCACGTTAAGTCGTTCAGGCGTCTTTACAAACCCCAAGTCGAACGTTCGAACACAGGAAAATAGGATAATATCCTTTTCACGACCTTGGAAGCTGTCAACCGTGTCAACCTCGATGCGAGTTCCAAATGCCAAGTTCTCTCTGTAAAAATACGGACAGAAATATATTTTCAGCGTTATCTTGATTTGCCAATTTAATGACACGTAAATTTAAATTTAATGACATTCATGTAATCAAGCGAAACTATTCAAGCATTTCAAAGGAAAATTACTGCAAGGGGGGTGGATCTAAAACTGCTTGGCCCTTCGACCGATTCTGCGTAATTTATCTCAAGAAATAAGACTGATTACCTTTTCAGTTCGTGGACGACTTGACTCACTTTCTTCCGTTGTTCGTTATACGGCGTTATAATTCCAATTGACAGGTTACGGTGGGCTGGATATACTTGGGAATAATTCTTTAGTATTTTCAAAATTTCTTTCAAGAATTTTACTTCTTCATCGTTACTGATTTGGCTGAAATGTGTTAACAGTGAAATGCATTAGAAAAATACTTCAAAAATGTTGAAGGGAATTAAATAAATGAGGACGTTATACCCGTTTTGAGCATTGGATTCTTTACTAGCGATATTGATGAAAAGGTAGGGACGGATTCTGAGTGGGGCTCGTACATCGACGGACGGATGAGTCTGGAGTCGTTTTCCGTAAAACCATTCGTTGGGCCATTTGAGAATTTCTCGGTGCATTCGATACTGAATGGTTAACATCATCACAGGATTCGCACGACCGGCTGTGTTATTATCTTCGTAGTAGTTATAGATCCTAGTAAAGAGTGATTGTCGGAACTTTTTGCTTTCGGCTTCGGTAGAAAGCACAGTGGCCGGAAGTTGCTTCGGATCTCCGACGAGGATTAGTTTTTCACAGCCCAGCATGAGTGGAGCCAAAGACTCCGGTTCGGTTGTTTGTGTTGACTCATCAACAATACAACAGGTAAAGAGACCGCCTTCCTTCGTTATGTCTTGTCGATGACCTTCCCTCGTTGCTTCATGTCGTCGACCTTCCAGAGAACTTTTGAATTGTCGACGAAGTTGACCTGAACTACAGGAATTCAAAGTACTAAATACAATTTGAGAGTTAATAATGACGCTGCGCTTGGCTTGCTCCATTCCTTTCCGATCGCCCCGCTAAAAAGACAAAAGAAAATTGCAGCGATTAAAGCACGACGAGTTCAATACAACTATGAAAGCCCGTGTTTTTTTATGAGGGGTTGATTTAACAGCCAGAAAAAACTCATGCACCTTAGCCACAAGCCTACAATGAAACTTATAAAACGCACCGCTTTATCCAAATACTGATATAACGCCAAGTTGAGGTCGGTCGGAGGCCAACAAGTCACCGGACCTTTTTGGTCCCCACGAAATGACCTTTCGTGTATACCTCTTTTGGGACATTTTTGACCATATCTTCCTTATTTATCACGCAAACTTCATCCAAATTTGGAACATAAGTTTTCAGTGACCCAACAAAACGTTTGTCATAAATAAACCGGAAAAAATCTGGACGGAAACCGGATTTAATTTTTTTTGGTTTTCCTGGGAAATATACAAAAATACCTCAAATGAAAACGTTTCTAATGTTCGTTAACGCCTTAAGGGAAGCACGGATGGAGATTCCAGGAAATACGTTAAGGTTAATTAATATTAAGTGAATTTTAATTTTAAAAAAAAAGATAAATATCTAATGACACAAGAAAAACGATCGAAAAAACCGTGGCATAAAAAGCCATTTGACAACATAGTGAACTCGTTGAGTCCTTATTCCTTAGAAATTGGAATGTTTGTTTTAGAACGATGATGAGTCACTCCAAAACCAACGAACCAAATGATTTAATGGTAGAAGCTACAGAATCCGAGGGTCAAGGGTTTAACGACTGAGTATGGATTCTTACTCTGACATCCATTAAATTCGCGTCTCTTTTTTATGTTCCAAATAATAAGTATTTGGAAAATAATTCTCGTCAAAGAAAACAGGAGTGAAAATCCGAAACGCATGAAAATTATGAAAAGTTAGCGTGAAAATCCGAACGCGTCGCACAAAAATGAAGTTTTAGTAAATTCGTTCTGGTTGGGATCGTATTTTTAATACTAGAGGAACAACTCGAACTCTGCGATCTCCACAGGGGTTGCCCTTATATTACGTAATCAGAAACGGTGGTTTTAGGTACCCAGGGACCTATCGTAATATTAAGAGATACGAGAAATAGGCCAAGATCGGGTGACCCAAGGACGACCCCTACATAATGGAACATTGGCTTCACAAACTAGAGCGAAAAAAGACAGCAACCACAATTGAATACCTTAGATGATTTTTGAATAAATCGTCAAAAACAAGGAGGACCTAATCGCAACAAATTAGACCCACGACGTACCTATTTACCGCTCTGCCTCGCTCGGCCAGCAATGTATGTTTGGACAGAACGCCCGAAGTTCACAAGGATCCCAACCAGAGTCAGATTTGAAAATAACTCGAACAGTTAGTTGGGATACTAGATACAGTTATGTTCACATACGTTTATTAATATTCGCTAACGACCAGGCCACTGTACATAGGTTCGCTTAACCAAGAGCCTTAAACACCTTAAAGTAATACTTAACCTCTAATAACTCAATCAACCACTAATATTTCAGAAAAACTTGAAAATAATAATAAGGCTAACGATCACGAACAGATTTTCATTTACTTAACACCGGATTTTCGCGCTTGATGACAGCTGGTAAACATCACATGTGGTAAACAAACATAAAGAGGTGGTTGAAATTTTTTGGTACAGGGCTAATTTGAATTTATTTCGAAACTAAAATAATCAAATTCATCTAGCAAAAAAACCCGTTGTGCCTTTGCACTACACGAGACTAAAACTGTCCAATTAAATGCCTCTACTATAGAACTTTAAAATTTTTTGATCGATTATTTAAAATTGACTCGAGCGGTAAACGATTCGAACTTGTGGAGACCGGATAAAAA
>JABASL010000744.1:0-14174 GCA_019775825.1 Neanura muscorum | reverse complement strand
ATGAAATCTCCATTGTAAATTCATGACACCCAACAACTGAAATTTTGCTCCTACGCTGCTGCAACCAAAGAACTTTTAAAATATACTTCCATTGGTCTGTGGAAAGCCCTAAAGCTCACAAAAACTGCCAAATTTCTCTAATACTTTTCTATTTATTGAGTTTTTAATTTTTCTTACACGTGAATTGATCCCGTCGAACGTAACCACAAAGTAATACGCAAAAATCATATTTCAGTTCACCAGGATTCTTTGGGTTTGATATTGACAATTATAGGAGGTTTCATGCCCTTGGCAGGATGAGCTTCATTTTGATTTTGAGAATCAAAAGATCCACGCAGAGAAGGACCAGGCGTTGTATTTCTTATGCTGCTACTCCCTTGTCCATGGCTAACCCCACCACTTCCTGCTGAGCGACCACTATGGTGGGCAGTTGCTGGACGGCTCTTACTTGTGCCTGGACGAGAGCTAGATCGATTTCGGGTACTGCCTTTCTTTGTAGCCGACTTCATAGAATCACGATTCCGCCCCCGGGGACTCGCTTCATCTTCATCGTCCTCACTATTTGTTGCGTCGTAAATACGACTGACCATTTCTTGATTAAATTGATGCTTGAATTGGTCAAATATACTGCGCGAGCGTGATTGGTCTGATTCACTTCCATCTAAATCTTCTGACTGGGCAGAAGTTCGTCCTAGGGGTAGTTGATCACTTTCTCCAACTTCTTCCTCATCTTCTGTTTCTTCTCCACTTTCTTCATCAGAATCATCAAAGGAATCCGAAGACTTGGCTGATACCCGTTTCTGGGTGATGTAAGGATTTCGCCCCAGGTTTTTATCAGGATTAAGCCGAGCATGAAATTGATTCAGAGTTGCCCTGTCCATTGCAATATGTCCACTCCGATCACAAATTTCAACCCAATGTTCGTTATGGGCCATAAAACGTTCATTACGAACTTTATCTCGCCATTCGTCATTATATTCCTAGGAAAAATGACAATTTTCAAAATAAAATTACCAGAATTCAACGCAAAAAATTGTTGCAAGGGCAGCTGACTCACCAAACGGCTACGATACTTACCCCAAACACGGTCCAAACGCTTTGTGAAACTTCTCGTAATTCCGAACATTCTGATCGAATGAAGCCGTGAATAATTTGTGACATGTTTGTTATTTCAATCATATGATTTCGTGTCTTAGTATGGATTGACATCCGATAAAAAGCGTAAAGAAGCTGGAGCCGAATATCAGTGTCAAGGGCCGGAGCACGGACGAGGTCAAGCATATAATCCAAAATTCCTTCCTGAATTAAGAAATCTGAACAACTGGGCTCACTTCCACATGTTCCCAAGAAAATAACTACTTCCAGTAAGAGCGATTCTTGAATACTTCGCTCATCTAAAAAAAAATATGGTAATTTAGTGACACCACTGACCAGTCCAATTTAGGCTGCCCGATGGGATGTCCATTACCTCCTCCATGGGATCGAATTTTCGGAGGTGGTCGAGCGAGGACCGTTCGAATATACTTTAGCAGTTGGTACCCTTGTAAAAGTTCACAGAAATCCACATCGGGTAGGGTCAAGTTCGAAAGGGTCCCAAGGCATTCCACTACATATTCAGGCGGACTCTTCTCTCGTACCGAAGCGACAATATTTGTCACTAGTTCTGTAAACACAGCCTGTGTAGGTCCAGAATGTGAAGATATTTTTCGAATAATTTTCACAAGCAAAGGATCTTGACGCTGGATTGCTACTTTGACGAGCCGAGAAAGCCGATTGTTGCCAACCATTTCAAGGGCACAGCGCTTGCTCCCGGCTAAATTGAGCAGTAATGCAGCTATTTCAAGTTGGAATCCACATCCTGCGGTTGTGACTTTTCCAATTAGCTGCAAAGACAGAATTATTAATTTAAAATTAAAAACCTGAAAAGGCAATTACAAACCTTCGGAATAACTTCCGCAGCGATGAATTTGTAACGGACTTTGAAATCCACAGAAATATTGTACATTGTTAGAATACAATTTCCTTCGAAGTCAGCATCATCTGATTGGATAAAATAGATTCGAGGCGGTCAGGAGACAAGAATTAAGAACATATTGAAGTTACAGATTTTTCCACACGAAAATTCGAATATGAAAATTATTTTTAAAGTTACCAAAAAGGGTGGCCATTTTCTTGAGAATTCCAAGTCGAACCATTTTGAAACGGAGTTTGGTAGTAAAGCTGAGATTGAAGTAAAGTGTAACAAGATGGAGAAGAAGTTCACGAGGATTTCCTTCATCTAGAAATCGAATTGTCTGTTCCACAATTTTCAATTCCATCATTTCTTCTACGGCTTCTGCGTAGCAGGATATATTTGCAAGGAATGAAATAACAACCGTAAGAAGTTTGAAATTTGATCTCTCTAGCGTCATCATCAATTGACGCACAAGACCTCTTGATTTCAATTCCTTGGAGAAATATGAAGATTCAGAAATATGCTTGATAACATCAAAAGCGGCTTTAAAAAGTGAAAGGCAAGAATAAACTTCAGTAGGAAATTTAAAAATTAAAATTGTTAATTCATTTACCAGCTAAGAGCAAATCCTGTTTGTGAGACAATTCAGTGAACTTGGATCGCATTTTCTCAAAATCGTTCCTGTGTTTTGGTGTTGTAGTTTCAGGATTATCGGCAAGTTCCTTCCGATTACAGAGCTCAGTAATCCATTTTTCGTAGCGTGTCAACTCAAAGTCAATAATATCCAGCGTGACACTGGTGACTTTATTACCCGTGAGAGTCGGGTGAAAGTCATGAAATTTTGTGAAAGCAAGAATTAAGTTGAGAAGATTTGAAGTAAGGTCAGTAGATTTCCGATAATCTTCACGAAGCGTACGAAAAACGGCATTGAGGGCTGTGTCTACAAAAAACGGCCAATTAAGAGTAAAATAGGAACGACTTGTGTAGATTTTTAAAAAAATTCAAAACGTTTTTCTTATCAAAAACGTTTTTTCTTACCATGATTGAAAATAGTGACCAAATTCTCCGAACAATTACTTAATTTCCAAAGACATCTTGCTCCTTTAATTTTATCTGGCAAATCTTCATATAAAAGCTCAACGTATAAATCCAGGCTATCCATTTTCACATCCTTCATGTCCCCATCATTGAAATTTTCACAGTCATCATCTTCAAAGTACTCGGGAAAAATCGGGACTGCTCGAGTTTCTCCGTCCAGGGACAAAGTGGCCAAACCATTCCGATCATATTTTCGATTTTTGAGAAATTCTAAAACGCTGACAACTTGTGATGTTAAATCTTCTGGAATGAAAGGACATTGCTCCAAAATTTCTTCAACTACGGAACGTAGATTAGTATCTCCAGATATTCCGTCCAATTTAATTAATTTGCGAAATTCCTAAATATAATTAATTAATATTATTATTATTATTAATTAGCATTAATTTAACTTTAAATATTATAAAATATCTAACCTGTGTATTATCTTCAATGATTTCTCCATAAATGGTCCCAGCTACAGAAATTTCAATTTCTCCACGAATTATCAAAATTTTACGACGGGGATGAGGTTCAAATCTAAGTGTTTTAAATGTCCGAGTGACTTCCCGATCTCCTTCTTTTGTTCCAGGTAATTCAAATCGTAAACGTGAGTTTAACATTATTTTAATTACTTTAAAATTAAAATTTTAAATATAAGTGTCAACTTGACGCAATTTTGTTGTAAGAAATTTGTTTGCTTAAATTCTAAGGCAACAAAAGGACGGAAACGAATCCCTTTTGTGCAATTTTTTAAGAAATGATACTAGGTGACCAATCACTATTCTACAACAGCGGCTACCCTAAATTTGACACTGGAATCACGCGGGGGTGAATCGATCCGAAGGGAGAGCAGAAAAAGTTTAGGAGAAAAGGTCCAAAACGGTTATGGCAAAACTCAACTGGATTTGAAACTTTCACCACTTTCTCTACCACTTTCACCATGCAACGGGATGATTTTGGATTTTTAGAATTCATCCAGTTTCAGTTGAATGAAATTGAAGCTTGATTCTTACATTTTGAGTTTTTTATTCCCACCAAATCCAAGTTTAAAATAATTTTAGTTACTAATTTAGTAACTAATTGTAACCAAAAAGAAAACGGTTGCAGACTTTTCTTAAATTGATATCCATAACTTACGTAATAATATTTAAGTAAAAGTTAAAATTAGTAAAATTAAGTATTTTAGCTGTTCGACCTGAAAATTAAGCCTAAAATAAAATGACTGTCCATAATGTCTTGATAAAAAAACCTGAGAGTGACTAGATTAACTTAAATACCAGTGACTGCGTGACCGCACAATACAATAAATGCGGCTCGTAGAATAAATGACAGTGTTTCCCAAGCCCAGGAAAATGAGGGAATTTGCCTATTAAGTTTACAGAAAAGAAAGAAGAGTAAGTCCCTACTGAAGGGATTAAGTTGATCTGTTGAAGGTAAATGCATGTAACTGACTTTAAGGATAAAGGATAAATCATGAAGTAGTTTGAAAATCGTTTCGTCAAATGAGTTTTGTCAAAATTCCACCATAGAAATGCAAAAGTTGGTTCGTACTGAAAACGGGAGATTCGTTGAATGAGATTACAGTCGGCAGAGAAACAGAAGGGAGCATGCAAATATGACAATAGCTACGAATACCGGACCCACAGTATGTGTGAGCGGAACATCGTCATACGGGTCAGCTAGCCTGGGTTGACCTGTAGTTCTTCGGGGCTTAAGTGGTGGTTTCACAGCTTCTGGTTCAGAAATAGTCTCATCTTCCTCTTTAGGAACGACTATTGGAGGCAATTCCGGAATATCTGGAACCATGAAATAAAAAATTATGACCTTTTTACATTTTAGAGGCGGACTGGAAAACTATTTGAATTTTAGGTATACCTGAAATGTCTCCCTTGATTACATAGATCGCGTTAACTTTAGGATTGTCCCGATACCCCTGCAATAATAAATGTACCGAAATCCCTTTTTGAATTGTGCACTAAATACTGACTAAAATGTCGCAAAGAATGGGAAGCGATGATTTTTTTTAAGTGAACCAGGAAAATATTCAATGCAGGAAATTACGTTTTCCTCACCTTCACAAACTCAACTCGAATCTTGCCACCTTTGACTTCAGATTCGTGTCCATTGTAGACCAAAGTCTTTCCAGCCCCCGTTATTTCAAATGGAACGATTTTGTCATAGGCAGCCCCATGCCCTACTGCCTCATAAATGTCCAGATCAGCGATTACTGTATGTTCACCATTAAAAACGACATCAAATACCTGGAATCAGGAAGAATATGATGAGTTAATATCAATGATAGACGTATTGGAGGATTACCGTATTATTGGAGGTAACCTTACTTTCATATTGGGTGCATTGAAGTAGACCTCCGAAAATTTTAAAACCATCACAAAGTGGCCATCTTCCTCTACCGGTATTTCGTACCCAAATGATGAGTGATGGTACCGCTCGGTTTGGTACAGTATATGATCGTTCTGATGGACCCTACAAAATTAAACAATAAAAACAAAACCAAAGGAATTAAGTAATGAAACTAAGAATTAAGCATGATTTCTTAGTTCGGAATAACCAAAGGAATCAAAAAATAGTCTACCTGTGAATGGATAACAGTTGTTTCCCATGATCAGAAGCGATTCCAATTTTCAGCGGATCCTTCTGGTACTGAAAATTTCATAATATTGTTAAGTATTATCAATAAAGTCTTTATGATAATTGAGTTTAAGGATTGACCAATACCTCAATGCCATGAACGTCCACATGCGCGTCTCCACCAGCATTTACTGCAAAAATGACCCGACCTAGACCATCTGCCCCTTCCAGGTGGTAAAGCCCCACAGTTAAAATCGTTAAAGCCCAAAGCCGCCGTTCTCCAATCATTCCTTAAAATTAAGTTAACGTACCACTAAAGCTATTTGAACTGCAACTGGAATTTTGCAAAACCAGCCACGTAAGTTTAAAATTATGATTAAATATTCAATGATTATTAATTATAAAAACTGACGACAGCTGAATAATGGAACCTGGAAAAGAATAGAAAAAAGGGTGTTTATGTTATTCCAGTTGTTTGAAAATTGCCGATTCCCTCCACCCTTCTTCGCCACGTCCAAAAACTTCAAAGGACGCTTTCGATTTTTCACGAGAACGTCAATTTTCAATCGAAAATTTGACAGAATTGATAAAATTGTAAAATAAAATTTGACAGAATTGATAAAATTGTAAAATAAAATTTGACAGAATTGATAAAATTTTAAAATATTTGACAAAATTGATAAACAATTTAAAATAAAATTTGACAGAATTGATAAGATTTTAAAATTTTTAGAAATTAGCTAAAACGTATCGGTTCACACCGAATACTATCCTAAATGGAACTACTTTTTAAATTATAAACTTTTTTTTCTATATAAACTTTTTAAATATAAACTGTTTATTAACGTATTTGGATTACATTTGGATGGACACCATTTCAGTTCAATTTGGAATGCATTTGGTTGAATTCTAAAACAAATGTACATAAATTGCTTTCCATTATTAAATTATGCAAACTTATTTGTTAGTAACCACCAGCGTTTCAAAATTAAATGACCTTGGAATGATTGACTGAAGGTCAGAAATGACGGTTTTTACGAATAACGGCCATTGTTCTCCTACAGCTCAATTCAGTACATCTACATTAGAAACCTTCAACATCAAATATTCTATCCTGTAACATACCTTGGCGCATTGTCAAGTCCATAATAGTAAGGTATGGCATCATTTTAGACAATGGCAACTAATTGAGTAGGATACTTATTGATCAACGTCATTAAAATAAGTATTATTGCAATAAGTTAAAGGAAAGCTCTGCAAAGGCGCAAACAGGCAACTCCACTCATTGCAATGACGCTTTTTTAGAAAAACTTTGTAGACTAATGCTAGAACTCAACGACGAACCGCCACTGCCTCCATTGCTGTCTTCCATAGAACTTCTCTTGCTTTCTTTTCCTCCAGTCAAATTCTTCCAAATACGAGATGGACCACTTAGACCGTGACTACTTCGACATATTTCCAATTCCGCCATGGCCAGCGACAGTTGATGACTCCTGTAAAGCAGAAATCATTAGGTTTTGAGGGGAAAGTTGGAAATTTTAGGAAAACTTTAGTGACATTATGCTGCTAACTCAAATTCAAGACTTAATAAAAGTCCTCAACTTGGTCTATATTTACATTTTGTGCTTACAAATCATCGTTACGACATTCAGCTTCTGCTAATGCAATTTTAGTCTTGGCCAATTCATTCTCAAGAGGTTTTAAAATATCATCCTGCGTTGGTTGAGGACTACCAAGTCCAGTTGAGGCAGGACTTGATCCACCTGAAACGACTTCCCCGTTTAGCCGATCCTTATTTCCAGCTATTTGAAGTGCTAATAGACAAATTTGTTTATTAAAATATTGGTAAGCATCTTTAATCTAAAATTAAAATTACGATAAAAAAAAATTCACGATAGATCTACAAATGAATGCGAACGATACCCGTTGCGACAAATGATGAACAATTTTCACAGAGATTTGATTGAAAGAAACTTGATCGTTCCCGAGATTTCTTCTGCTCGGCATCCAATTCTGAACTGAGATTTGTACAAATCTAAATTGGATTGAAAATTAGAGGTATTTAAATAACATTGTTCCAAATGAGAAACAATAGTAAGATTAGAAGAACTAACTCGTTTATATTCAGCAATAATGGTTGTCTTCTTTTCTGCCTCCGCATCGTACATTTTCACTTCCCGTTGAAATAGTTCCTTGACCTGTGATGTCAATAAATTAGGGTAACGAATGACATGGTTCGGAGCCATACCCTAAAACTTACAGAATTTGTCTCTTCTTTTAACTTTTGATTAAATTCTTCGATTTCACGAAGAGCAGTTTTAGTTTTGGAGAGTTCTTCTTCAGCATGAGCTAGATTTTCCTCCGCAGTGACTTTCCCAAGAACTAAATTTGTAATCATATGTTCAGAACGAAGCATATTTTCAATCAGCATTTTATTTTCCTTCTGAGATCGTTCCAAAGGATCAACATAATTCCGTTCTTGCTCTTTCATTGCTCAAATACTCAGCTTCATACCGCTTCAGTTTTTTCACTTTTGTTGCATGGGCATTCCTCATATGCTGGGCAGTTACCTCAGGGTTTCTATATTTTTTGGGTAGAGTAATTCGGAAGTATCGAAGAATTCCCTCAAAGTCAAGCATCAGTAAGTCTTTTCTAGCAGCCTAAAACGAAACATCGTTTTGTCATTCCCCTGGCACATCAAAATGATTTTAAACATAATAGTCATATACTACGAGGAAATTTTACCGCTAGAAGTGCAACGCCAACTTGAAAAAGAACCTTAATTCCATCCAGTAGAAAAGAATCAAGAACGCGAAAGACAAATATGAGCGGAAATTTGGCCGTATAGAGGGTGAGGAACCATTGATTGGCATACATGTGAGACTCAATCCCCAATTCCTGAAAGTGTGCCCAGAGCTCTGGAATTTGGTCCTGAAAATCCATTCGAGTGCATAATTAATAATAAATTCAATATGTGTTGTCAAAAGAAAAGCTGTCAAGCAAATGGTCAGGCGGTATTTAATCACCTCAACGAGTCGATCTAACTGATAAAGTTTCATGCGTAGGTTCTCAAATCCATCCCTGTAGAGATGCCGAAACTCGTAGTTGAACATAATTCTTACAAGTAGACAAAATGCTTGTTCCTCTGGCATCTGGAAAATTATGAAAATTAAAAATCTCTTTTTCCCGTAGAATTCCAGGAAATTGCCTACTGGATTCATATAAATTGCAAGGAGAAGAGGAAACCAAGGCACCTGTAAAAGGAGTGCTGCTGCAATGAAGCTGATTCCTTGACAATACCCGACGTCAGTATCATAACCTAAAAATCAGAAGCTAAGGAATATTTAACGGCGGCCATGTAATTCCAAGAGATGGAAAGTTTAGGTTTAGGTTTCCAAACTAAGAATCTGGAACAGGATCTAATCTGACTAAGGAATATGTAAAGGTTACCTGCGTATCCTTTAGAAATTTTATAAAGTTGCTCTTGTCCGGTTCCACCGGATTCTCGAAAGTAATCGTTGGCAGGAAAAGTTCTGGTAATATCTCGTAAAATGATCTCCTCGTTGGGACATTCCTTCATCAGTAACGTCCTGTATGTATTCATCATTTCGTTATCATCATGACATCCCGACAACCTCAGCCAGATTTCACCACGTATCGTATCTGTAATTAAAATGTCTGCTTCAGGCGTATATTTTCAAACTATGTCAACTCTAAACTTTACATTTCAACTAAAAGTCGTGTGACATTTAATAATTTCGTTAATCACAGTCATAACCCTAAAGGAACAGCAATTCTAACCTAATTATACAATGAAATTACCTGGAATTCCATTTTTAACCAGCGCCGATAATTGTTTGGGACGAGTAGTAACCGTTGGGAGCCAACTAGAGACGAGTTCACTCCAGGAAGCTAATTGCTCATCCGTGCATTCCTTTGAAATTTCACCCATTCCACTTTGAAGAGGCTCGTCATCATCTGAGTTGTAAGAGTAAATATTTCCTTCAAAGACTGTGTTTTAAACAATAAATTTAAATATACAACTGACCTGAGTCCTGATCATCATCTTTTGGCGTTTCGAGGTCAAGTGAGCTTGAACGAATGAAGGAAGTAAAGTTCAGGCTAAAGTTACTCGGCCGACTTCGGTCAACCTCACCTTTTGGTGTATTGCTTATTACTTTGTATATAACTTCACCGGCCTTGGTACCTTCAGCCTAGGATTAAAACTATTTGAGTTGTAACACAAATAAACGTAAAATAATTAAACTGTCTGTTCACCTGATTCAGCGATAGGAGGAATTGCTGAGTAAAATGATGTTTCCGAACTAAAATCCAAAATCGTTCACTGGCAGGATAGATCTTTGCTTCCGTTTCTAATGCAAACCGGATTGGTTCTTGTATCCCCTGAACAAAACATAATTATAATAATGAAAAGTTCGTGTAACATTGTGACAGGTAAAGTCCGTTGCACTTACTTTGATCACAAGATCAACAGCGACTGTGAAGAAAACGTGGGATTCTTTTGGCGTCTCATGATTTAGAGATGAAAAGGCAGGATCATTCGCATCCCATTGTCCAGTAATGACATATGTTTTACCACCTTGACCTTGTGACCCAATAGACCAAGAAAGCATCTCAACAAGTTGCATGTCGGAGTGACGCACCCTCCGCCCTGGACTTAAAAGTAATCCAAAACAGCGTTCTACAATCAAGTCTTTCTGATGAGGTATTTGTTGGACGGTGAGAACGATTTGTTTGGCTACACAGCTCCGGAGTTTGAAAAAACCTTTGTCGCGAGGAACGGAACTGTAGTTTCCCTATTAAAATGTGACCAAGGCGCAGAAAAAATTTAATCAAAGCCAATAGTACACAGTGGCAATTATAAACATTAAAATTCAGTTACCTTTCCATCATCTTCCTTCAACTCCAAGGAGACATCGAACAAGCAATCAATCGTTTCAGTCTCAACACCGCCACTTGATGCGCTGGATTTCTTGCCAGATGCAGTGGGAGAAACCTGGGACTGTGAATTCTGGCGAGATGCTGATTTGGAAGGTGAAGTAAACGTTCGGGCAAAAGTTGAGAAAACTCGTCCAACCTAAATTCAATTGAGATTTTATTTCCTACGTTTACAATTTCGGAGAACGTATTTTAAACAAACCGCTTCTGGAACGTCACATCTGAAGACATGGCACTGAAAAATTGAGTCTTCCAGGGTTTCCCCATGAGAACATGTAAACGCAAAACAAACCCAGTCGGGTGTTCCAGAAAGACCTCGGGCAAAGAAAATTATTTGACTAACTCCAAATCGGCTAATTTCCAGTTGATTTTCTTCTTCATAAACACTACAGAGCATAAGGTGCCATTTTTATATTTTCGATTTTAAAAATGAATCTATAAACGTACATGACACTTCCATCACAATAAAGTGGGACAGATACAGATACTTGAATTAATTTGTCGATGGGTTGTTCGTTCAGAAATGCCATAACCCGGTGAATCTCTTGTTCGCTTCTTGGTTCCTATGAATTGACAATCAAAAAATGTCTTACGATAAAGACAATTCCTACTGATTAGAATGGTTATGAAATTAAAAGTATTCTATCTTACACGTATTGTAGCAGCACCCAAATAGGAAACGCAATGGAAAATAGTAAAATCGTCCTCGTATTGCTCTAGTTCGTCATTTCCAGCATTTGTAACACCCGGCACCACCACCGTGGTCCCCTCGCCATCTCCTAAATGTTCAACGGTGACAGTTAGAGGTTCATGCTCAGGATGTTCTGAAGCAGTTATGGGTTCCGCCATCCCTATGCCGCTGTCACCCTCGTGATCAGGTTCCACAGCGTTGACGTTGAGCCAAGGTTTCTCCTTCGATTGAGATTCCGGCAATGTGACTTGATCAGCGACGTCCATAAGAAGCCTTCAGAAAACCAAAACGTAAAAGATTGAAACCAGCCTACACTTATATTTCGCCACCTTGTCGAGCTACTTTGACAGTAGCGGAGCAATCCATACTGAGAAATACGTTTCGTTGAGCGAGCGGAATCTCATTAGCTTATCTTAAAGCAAAGCAATTGAACACACCTGTCCTTTTCTCTTCCAATTAGGAAATTTGTCGTTAACAGATTACCGAATCTGTTCTCTTCACACCGATGACCGAGTCAGAAAAATCATTCGCACGACTTACGCTTATAATTCCGTCGTCACTGAGATTTGAGATATCAAAGGAACACTACTGTGTGTCGAGGCCGAGCCGACGAACATCCCCGTTATTCCGTTTTCATATTCCAAGCAAGTTTTGAAGTGATGATGATATTGTTTGTAGATGACTAACTGGTCAGATAAGAGCAAAGCCGACAAAGCTACAAAAAAGTGGGCGTATGCAAGTTAAATGTGAATTTCGGTATTTGGGCTAATTATGTAATACCTCTTTTTTTGATAAAAATGAATAACCAGCTGATCCTAATTGGGGCCAATCTCCACTTGATGTTGACACACTCCTCTGAACCTCACAATAAAGCCTCCTCAAAACTATTCTGGAATTTGAGATTCAATTTAAATAACAATAACAACATTCCAATTAAATCTCAAATTGCAAATTGTCAAAAATCTGAAGTAAACGCCTACTCCCTCAATCATCTGCTGGAAGGGTCTCCAAATCTAGCGCCCCAATAACTCGAACGTCAGTTACCTGAAACCTGAACACTTGAGTGAGGTCACCGCCGCCGGGGTAGTGGATGGGTCAGCAGGGTCATCCTGGATTCAATTATTTAAAAAAAACCCTTAACGAATACCAAAAGTGGAATTTTTGATAAGATGTAATGTAAAGGAATAATGGTCATGCCCGAAATCAAGCCGTCGGCCACCGTTGTTGACCTTCGAAATGACATCCACCATCGCTGTTTGACCTTCCAAATGACATCCACCATCGTTGCTTGACCTTCGAAATGACATCGACCATCGCTGTTGAACTTCGAAATGACATCGACCATCGCTGTTGAACTTCGAAATGACATCGACCATCGTTGTTGAACTTCGAAATGATGTCGACCATCGTTGTTGAACTCCGAAATGACATCGACCATCGTTGTTGAACTTCGAAATAGCATCGACCATCGTAGTTGACCTAAACGAATTACAGTTATAAAATCATTCTGAAAAAAAAAATTGAAAAACTGCAAATCCGATTACCCGACGCGTTCCGAGATTACAGAAATATACCTTTGCTAAATTTATTTTCTAAACGGTAAATCATCGCCAATCGGCAACGCGAAAGGGTTCGACGTTAGGCAGGGTGCAACTGATTTCAAGGGGTCATTTTATCAATGCTAAAGGTCAAACTTACATTACCTTGACAAAGCATGAAGAGGTCCTTCGACGTCATCAAATTGTAAAATCGGACGAAGTTCTTTGATGTTTAGTATTACGACATGCGTTATTTGAAGACAATGGTTCCCTTCCTTATTGTGTGGACTTAATTTAATTCCAAGGAGAAAGGCGGGTGGGATTAATCCATTTTAAGTACCTTTATGTTCAAATCAATTCTGTCGGTTTCTTTTAGGGTTAATTCTTCGCGTGGAATTTGTAAGAACAAGTGTCGATTTGTAACCCTCGGAACGTTTCAATCAAAGGCATAATAATTTAATGACCTCATTCCTTTTCGTTGGATTTTACGACAAATTGTTTCGGGAAAAGGGGAAATAAGGAAGCAGCGTTTAGCTATGCTATAAAACGATTGCCTCTCGTATTGCTCGTCCAGTACAAGTTTTCCTTTCTTTCTAAATAGAAGTCAACAAAAAAAAAACCGTAAGATTTAGAATTCAAATTATTTTTTAATATTATATATTTCTCTGAATTTACCCAAATTCTGATTTCGTAACTCTTCCGTTTATTTCAGAACTGAAAATGCAACCCTTGATTATCTTGGCTCTCGTGTCAGCGGCCGTTGCCCTTCCACAAGGAGGATATGGAGGATATGGTGCTCCTCCAGGCGCATACGGTGGATATGGAGGCTATGCTCCAGGTTATTCTGCTTACGGAGGAGGTGTGGTTGATCAGTATGCTGGAGCTGCTGGAGCAGCAGCTGGCGGAGTAAATGCTGCCCAAGGCTCTGCTTCTCAACTCCAGGCTTCTCAAGGCGCATATGGTGCCCAAGGATCCCAAGGATACGCAGCCGCTGCTGGGCGAAATGCTGGAGCTTCTAACAGTTATGGTGGAAAGTTTGGCAGCAGCCAAACTTTTGGAGAAAATTACGGTAACAGCAACGCTTATGACAACAGCTATGGAGCCGCCCAAGGAGCAGCTCAAGGTTCCCAATATGGACAAGCAGGCCAGGTTAACGCTGCGGCTGCTCAGGGTGCTAACTATGGTGCCTATGGAGCACAAAATTACGCCGCTGGGGTAAAATCTTAGTATCAAACTGATCCAAGACATCCCTGAATATTATTTAATATTTACGTTTGCCTTTTTAGCAAGGACTTCATGCCGCAGGAGCTCAGGGTGTTGCCGCCGGTCCAGGAGTCGTCGGTTAAATTCCAAAAAAGAA
>JABASL010000743.1:0-14184 GCA_019775825.1 Neanura muscorum | reverse complement strand
GTCAGCCTAGGTTTCATGAGAGGTTATAAGCTAAATCAATTCAATAATTATTAGGGATCAAGGTTACGGTTATTAGGAAAAATAGTATTTAAGTTTTACGTTGGGATGGTTTAGGTTTAGGTTTAGAGGTCGCTTGAGGTTTAGGGTGGGGGGGTTTACCACGTTTCAGAAGTGAAGACTAATGATATCGTAACAATTGCGTTCGAGCTCGTAAAGCTTGAGGTCCTTGAGAAACCCTTGTTTCGGACACTTGGCCCTGACTGTCAAAGTCTTGCCGCCTGTTTCCCGCTCTCCGGTGTGTGCTTTTTGCAGACGTCTGCCTTTCATTTGTTTATTTACAAAAATAAGTTGGTCCATTTAAATTAAGAGTTAGTTAGTTCCAAATGATTGATTGTTACACTGTGTGACCTCTGCATGTCAGGAAACAGAATCAAGTCAACATGGATCAATTCGGGGATCCCAGAACGGCTCAAATCAAGGACGAATCCCAAGGACTCAAATGTTGCTTTTGTCGTCGTGAGAAAATTAATGAAATGGAGTGGGGACCCCTTCTTCAATTAGATGACATTGTCACACATCATTTTTGCCTCGTAAGTACAAACTAAGTTCCAATTAGCCAATAACGAAGGGTACTGTAATGTCGATTGTTAAGTGTCAATCTTGGATCTGGTTCTGGATCACTTCCAGCTCTTTGCATCAGGCCTCTCTCAGACCGGTGATGACAATGAAGGGATTCTAGGATTCATGCCTCAAGACATCAGAGCAGAAATAAAGAGAGGATCCAGATTGGTAAGAAATTAACTAACCAATGTAACCTGCGAAAGTATCGATTAACTGATTCATGATTGTTTATTAGAGATGCAAATTTTGCAAGAAAACGAGCGCTACAATTGGTTGCGTGAAGGGCATTTGTGGTCATAGGTAAAACACGTTCGTTATTGCAATTACATTAAAGTAAACAAACCAAGTTAACCTTAATTACTATAATTAACAGCTTTCATTATCCATGTGGGTATGAAAACGGTTGCCTCAGTCAGTTCTTTGGCTCGTTCAGTTCCTACTGTCGGTCACATAAGCCAAGACAAGAGATTCCGGATGGAATTTGTCACGATTGTCCAATTTGTATGATGACTACCTCCGATGAAGATGGAATCTTACCACCTTGCTGTAAAAATGGACTTTTTCATCGAGCCTGTATCATGGTAAGCATCCAAATAATTCAATATGTCGTCATTCATCAAATCAATAAGCTTAATTTGGTGTTTAATTAAATTCAATCATCTTATTTTATGTCTTGTATTGTTGTGATCTCTTTAAAGAAATCTGCTATTGTTGCTGGGTACTTCTTCAAATGTCCTTTGTGTAATTCGGCTGATCCTCAGTTTATGCAAACAATGAAAGAAAACGGAATTTACATTCCAGAGCAGTAAGTTTAATGTGATACCGTTGCTACTCAATGAATACAATTTAACTAAATTGCAGTTGTCAGTCACGAATTTGGTTAACTTGATATCAATTAAAGCTTAACTTTACAGAGATGCGGCATGGGAAATCGAGCCCAATGCGTTTGAGGATCTCCTAATTGCTCCACGCTGTGATGTGACAGAATGTATTTGCCAAAGAGGGCGAGAGTATACGACCAAAGGTCATTCCAAGTAAGTTAATCCCAAGTTAAGCCGGAAGTAATTAAGACTGTTAATCATGTTTATCAATTGGTTTGATTTGTAGACTTTGGGATATTATCCGATGTGGTGATTGTGGTGCAGTGGGAACTCACATGAAGTGTAGCAATCTTTCAGTTCGTGAATGGAAGTGTGACGACTGCTTAACCTTATCCAAACGACCCAACTCAAATTAGCTACTCACATCCACAAAAGACTTACATGTAAATAGACTGAAGAGTTAGGAAGATACAGGTTATCCTAAATGAAAGTTAGTTAGTTATTTAGGTACTTACTATTTGTAGAATTGAGGATAAAGACTGGTGATATGAACTAAATGGACAAGTGGATGTGTCCTCTCCCGCTCCGGCGTCCAGTAGTAAGCACACATTTAAGTAATTCACTTGAACCTTTCCATACATTTGGACAAGTTAACATTAAGTTGATAAAATCCTTTCGTTGTTAAATTTGTTATCTTTAGATTTATCTTAGAATCTCCATACATTCGATGTTTACCAATAATTTTTCATTCAGATTCAAATTTGTCAGTCAGTAAATTACAAGAGAAGGATTTGTTATAAGGGATTTGTAAAACAGAAAATCGATCAAATCTCATCCATATCACGTATTTGAGATCTTCAAGGTCAAAGTCTTGGTTGTCGAGGTCATGACCCACTTCCAAGGTTTACCTTTTCCGGAAATATGAGCGTTTTCAAAAGTTGTTCGTCTCGACTTTCGTTTCGACCTGTGGCGGTGGCCGGCCGCGGCGCCGTAGGCAGGCCCCACCAGCCGTTCAGTGTTCAGTTTGATTTTTTTGTTCTTCAATTATATAAGCAACTGATTTCAGAGTTAATGTCGGTTTTGTCACTTGTTTAATTAATTTTAACGAATTCATTCGAATAATATTCTTCTCGTTTTTTACGATTGTTTTTAAAAATTGCAAAATTTTCAAAAAATCATGAAAATGAGAAGCTATAAAAAAATTGCCAATCTGTGCGTCTGTGAATCAATTTTTGTGTTGTAACTCTTAGTAAATTTGAAAAATTCAAAAATTTAACTCCCGCCAAATTTATCTGGACGGTGGAGGGGCGAATTGGAATTATGGAAAATGCAATTTTGAAATGGTAAATGCAATTTTGAAATGGTAAATGCCAACTGCTAATTAAACATAACATTAAAGCCTTTCAATTGTGTTGACCTGTAAGGATCAAAGGTCAAGCCCCATTTGACTAACCCATTTTCACAGAACCTAAGACTTTGTACTAGTTTATTTAGTTAAAATAAGAATTGTATTTGCCATTTTTCAATTGGCGTTTCCCTGAAACGGTTTTGGCAAAACTGACCGGTTTTTTTCAGCGCCCATTCAGTTGTACGAGAGAGTTGCAGAATTAACGAAGAAAGGATTCACACGTTTTGTAATTTTCTTAATTAAAAGTTAACTAATTAATTTTCAAGTAATCATGTTTCGAGTTGTATTGAATCGTGTAGGGACTCGTGCCCTTTCCAGTACCGCTACCCTCACGGCGCGACATGGACTAAAGCCCTTACAACTTGCTGTCAAACCTTCCACGGTCTTGCCCTCGTGCTCCGGTATGATGAAATCTCTCAACGGAATTCAGGCCATGCAAATGCACAGTGTACAAACCAAAGGTAAGAAATAAAAGGCTATAAAAACTTGGGATTAATCTTCATTGATTAGGTTAACCAATTATTCTCTTTTTGCAGGAGATGAAGAACTGGTCACCTTTCTCAATGAAGAAATTGCTACGGAGAAGAAGAGTTCGCAGCCCCTGCCAAAACGGTTGGATGATTTTGAAGTCAAGTTTGAGGAATCCATTCTTACATTCACGAAAAAGTTTAATGACGAATCGTAAGTTATTAATAATTATAAGTTATATGAGTACTCAACCAATGAATAAATTCCATTCAAAATTATTTCAATAGTAACACTATGTCTTTGTGTTTCTGTTCAGGATCGTGATTACATTGAACGTAAATCACACCGTAGATGCTGAGCCAGTACAGGAAGGGACACAGGCAGCTGGAGTGGAAGAAGGTGGTGACATGAAGTCCAAGCCTCACTTTGATGTTGACATTGTCAAGGGTAGCCAAACGTTGACATTCAGTTGCTCATATGCTGTTGACGATGTAGAGCAAACGAACGAGGGACAGGAAGACTACAGTAAGCCTTTCAGATTTTAAACCATTTCAACCATTTAACTGCCTCTAGATCTCTTAATTATTCTACTTAATTGTTGAATGTTACTTTTGTAGACGATCTGTTCGTGATTGATGAAGTTTCTTTGTATGATGGAGAGCCAAAAGATTCTTCGTACGCAGTGGCTGGTGAAATTTTGGATGGCGTAAGTTACACATGCTTTACTGGATTACCTCGGCAGCCTCGCATACACGATACACGCTAGGACGTACTGCTAACGTAAACGTGACTCTTGTTTAGGTTTTAGCTATCGTCAAGTTTCTGACTTGGCGATCGCTGAGTCAGAGTCGCAAATGTCACTATAACGCAAAACATTTACGTTGGCGCTTGCGGTTTACGTTTAGCCGTTGTACGAGTCGGCCGTTGAATTCTACAACTAATTGTCACGTACTTACAATTAATCGTTTTTTTTTTAAATTTTAGTATTTGTACGATCTGTTCATGAATATGTTGGAGGAACGAGGAGTGACGAATGAATTTGCAGACAAGCTCTCAGCCTATGCAACAAACTATGAGCATTCACTCTACGTCCAACTCCTGTCCAAGCTACAAAGTTTTGTCAAATCCAAGTAGAAAAATATTAATTGAATTCATTTAGGCCTAAATGGCAAAAATTTAGTATTTCTTACCATTTAATTAGTTTTCACACATTCAGAGTCAAGACTTCAAAATAAAGGAATATTGCATTAACATATAAACAAAACACTTCATAGTTAACATTCATTTGAGCCTATTACAATCCGAACGTGTGAACTTGACCTCTGCTGACCCCTCTGCCTCTTCTAACATGGAGACAAAGGTGGATTAAGACTTGGAAGTAAATTGTTGAGAGAGATTGAATTGTATTTTATTTGTGAATAATGCTCTTATAGACCCTATGACCCTAGGTCGTTTGTATTCTAGTCAATGGAATTAGTTCACTTTGAGAAGAGCTGAGTCCAGTCAGGATGACCCTTTGACCTCAATACCAGAGGGAGGGAGGAGAGTGTTGGCTGGATTGGTAGACGCTTACGTTTAGGCTTTGGTGTTGTGTGAGTGTGTGGGGGGCCTTAAGAACTTCCTAATTAATAATTTAATTTTACATCCCTGAATAAGGATTGGGCGGTGGGTAGGGATTGGAGCCATAGGCATTTGGATACTGGGCCCCGTAACCTCCTCCCATCATTCCTGGACCCGCCGTTAACATCAGCTGAGGCTCTGGTAACAATTAAAATTAACAATTAAAATCAGCAATCAACAACTACAATTAAACTACATTTAACTCACCCATTATCATTGTTTTCTGCTCTCCTGACTGACCTTCCTCCACTCTCTGCAGCTCCATCTCTTCCAATTTATCAATCTACAAATAAGAATTAGCATATTTAATTATTTAAATATTTAAATTTTGTGTAATTTCTACTGACCTTTGTTCTGTATTCTCTAAGGACTTGTATGAGGTAGGGCATGGCAAAATCCATGATTCCATTTCTCCATGAAAGTTCAAGAATTACATCAGGATGAAGGAGGTCGTAACAGTGGAAGAGACAGGCAGAGAAGCAGTCGTGATTTCCTTTATCCAGAAACCAAGACAACAATTCCTCGGCAATGTCACTATTCTTAGATTCCGCCGCATATTCCATCGCATCCTAAACAAAATTTTATTCCAAATTTTAAAATTTACCCCAAAATTTTTAAATTTTTATCAAAATTTCTAAATTTACATTTAAATTTCAAAGAAAAACCAATTGTCAGCGCCCTTCTAGAACCGCCTAATGGCTGTCTTTTAGGGTTAGGTTTTTAGGGGGCTGACAATATTTTAGAAACGTTTATTATTTCTTGGAATTATTCTTACCTTGTAAAGACGATCTTTCTTACAGAGTTCCACAGACTGCTTCCATCGGTTATTTCCTACAATAGGTCAATTTATGAATTCAAGGGTCAAAGGACAATTAGGTTTAACGTGTACTTAAAGTTAATGAATGTGAAATGGAAGTTATACCTTTGTAGAGGTATGCTGCAATACGCCTGAATTCAATGAGCTCATGTTTTTCTAGTTTTTGAGCCAGAGCGATATTGTCAAAATTATCAAAGGCGTCAATGGAAGTTCGAAGTCCCTGGTAGTCTTCCTCGTCAATCAAAAGTTGATTGAGTGCCTCATTTATCGCTTTGTTATTTAGACTCTGAACTGCACGAAGGTACGGCTTCACCAGCTGAAGGTGCTTGTTCTGCACAACAATTAATCAGGGTTTAGTTTAGTTTTAGGTTAAGGTTAGGACGTACCTTGGTGAAGAATGAAACAGATCTCGTGTGGTCCATTCGTGGCGCTAGTACGAGTAGAAGGTCGTTGAGAAGCATTGGTTTAAAATCCAAATAGAATTGAATTGCTTTGTAGTACAATTCAATATTTGCCACTTTTGTGATGATATCTTTAAAGTGGGATTCTCTCCAGGCTTCTGTTGGATGTGCAATCATGGCCGTAACTGCATTGTCATACTCCTCATACTTGTCATACAGGAAAACTAATTCTGCCCACAGGTGAGCCTGCTCTGCTGCTCGCAGCACCTACAACAATCCAATCAACAATAAAAACTCCAACAATACTTACACATATCATTCCTCATTGTTTGACCCCTTACCTTTGGAATGTTGACCCGAGACCAAAAGAGTTCTAAATGCTCCTTCATTTTCTCTGGTTTGTATTTGGAATAAAGAATTGCCAATTCAGTGAACATTCCCATGTGAGCTCTCTCCAGCCCAAGGGCAGCCTCCAATAAATTAATCAATTCCTCAAAATAACCACGATCCTGGTAGTGATTGATCAAATCTTCCAATTCATCAGCATGAACAACAATGTGCAGGCCACACATTTGGGCCAATCGAAATTCACCAGATTCAACGCAAGAGAAACAAACTTCTTTCCAAGTTCGTGTACTGAAACACAGAAAAAAAAACATAAAAACTGCACTAGGGTACTAAATATCAATATTCTTCCAATATTATGATATCAATGAATATCATGATATTCAGAACATGATATTCAATGGAAACCCCCCTTTCACCCATTGCTCAGGGACCCCTATAGGCGCGGTGCTCCTGGAGCGCCCCTTCAAGTTCGTCCGATTTCCCCCGCTTTTTCTTTAAAAAAAGTGGGCTTTTTTAAGCGGAAAGACCCAGAAACCTAGGGGACCCCCCTTGAGGAATGTCTGGAGCACCCCCTCAGCAACACTATACATGCAATACATAATATTTTATATATGATGTACCTGTTTGCCTTTCTTGCTGAATCAACTGCTCCCTGATATTCTTGTAAATGAACCAACGTGATGGCGAGACGGGCGTAGTTGGAAATGTTACTGTACAAAAGTTTGGCAGCATCGTACATCCCAGATTCAAAGCATCGATCTCCAATCTAGAAAAAAAAACAATGCATAAATTTGATTATTAGGTGATTGAATAAATGAAGGTCAGGGTCAAAGGTCACTGATTCCTATACCTTTTGAATGTCAGCATGGTTAGGACCAGAAATAAATTCTTCTAAATCTGCTAGGCGCCCAGTCTTTGCATAAGCATAAATCAATTCTGTTTCAATGTAGGATTCACGTGCTTTCTTGCGAGCCATTTGCAGATATCGAACAACATCTTCCCAACTTTCTGCAATTACAATTAGAATTAACGTTAACAAGTTTTAACTAAAATGTAACGTAAAGTAAGGTCAAAATTAATATATTTTCATGCAGTATTTTCCATACCAGTTCGATGCGCAGTTTCCACTACGTCAACATAAGCAGAAGGATCATCAGCCTTGATGTAGGAATCAATTGCTTCCTTTACAAGGCCCTGTTGGAGCTGAGCCTTTGCCAATTGGCTCCAAACTGCTGGTTCATTGCAACGTTCTGCAAATTCATATGCTCTGTCCAGGTTGCTCACATTCTCAATCAAAACTTGAATGGCAGAAGTATTCACGTCAAATTTTTTAAAGATGGCAAAGGCCTCTTCATACAGTTGATTACTAATGGCAATGTTAGCAATATCTGGAGCATCGTAATTATCAAGACGATTGATGTATTCCATTACGCGCGTACGGTCAGCCTTGATTGCAGTTAGGATTAACAGGTTCTGCAAATTACTGCAAAAACACAAATTATCATAATTAAATCACGCAATTAAAAAAAATGGTAGTTGCCAAAATTAAAAACCATTTCAAACCAAATGTTAAAAAAATCCAAAGTTTTTTAAAAATCTTACCGATGATCTGAGAATACAGAATTGTCAAGAACAATTTTTTCCAGAAGTTCAATGAGTTCGTTTGGTAAATCGGCTGTCATGAATGCTTTGACAGTGACTGAAATATCTTCTGGATCTTGCGTCTCTGAAAGAGCTGTTTGAACAACTTGGTCAATCAACTGACGTCGATATGGATTATCAACACGCAATACTTCCAACCACAGGTCACCCTCACGCCGGCGTACTAAATATCTAGTAAACACAGTTAAATTTTAAATTAACTTTACAACTAAGTTTTAACGTTCAGTTAGAGTCCAGGGTGTAGCCTATACACATACCTTGCTTCTGATTTGAAGAGTGAATTTTCATTACAGACGCTAATGAGTTCTCGATCGCAGTTTCCTCTTTCATAGGCAACGCAAGCCAAATGTGGATCTCGTTTCTCACAGTATTTACCAACGACACGAGAATCATAATACTGATTCTCTCTGCAAAGTACAACAATTATAATTAAATTTACAACAATCGAAATGACGAGAATTGTAAATATTTAATTGTAATTAATCTTACTTGAGGAATCTCTCTGGATTGTTGTTACTGTCAATGTAAATTTTGGCAAGTGCATTATGTGTAGCTGGCTCAATAATTGAATCGTGTGACCTTGACTCCAACCAAGGAAGAAGAAGCTTCAACCGATTTCTTTTCTCTACTTCTTCAACCAATTCATCCGTAGAAAATTGACCTCTGACCACCATTATGAGGCTCTTGATTACATCTTCTGCACAGTCAACATCCAACAATCCACCAACAACTACAGGAAGCCTAGATGGATTTACCTACAAAACAAAAAAATTTAAAATTTAAATTTAAAAATTTCCTAAAAACTTCAAAATATCAAAGTTCCATTTTCAAAATTTCTATTGATGAACGCGTTTTGACTGTTTCTCTTACCTTCTGTACATAAATTTCAATATATTTTTGAAGGTTGTTTCTGTAGAGGTAGAGAACAAGGTCGTGAACGAAATCAAATCGATCGCAGACAATGATAAGAGGAAGTTGATCTGTTAATTTTGCTTCTTTCAGGAAATTCTTAACACGCTCTGCATTGTAGCAATTGGATTCTCTGCAGATTCTTTCCACTTCTTTGATTTGGCCAGTTTTACAAGCAGATTGAATGTATTTGAAATGAACTTCTGGATCTTGACTGAAGTTTACAATGGAACCAAGGAAGTAAAACAATCCTTCATAGCTCTTGAACGACTCAAAGAGGTCAATCAGGGCCTTCGTTGTCAACTGTGAAGGGTCAACAAGTCAATGTAAAGAATTTTTAGAATTAATCCCAAATCTTCTGAATAAAGTTCCCCGTGACCCGTGTGTGAGTTTTGTACCTGTTCATGATATTTACTCGCAATTTGAACGCAAATGTTCAGATTCTGCCTGATGTTAGCCGTGAGCATTGCCTTGAGACACTCAACAGAATCTTCCACAGACAAGGATCCAAAGTAGCCAACCAACCATTCAGAATTTAGAAGTTGCGTGTGAACCACAGCTCGTTTGATGTCATACAAATCTAAAAGAGACAATATTATTGTCAAAAATATGATTATCATATTTCAAAATTATCATTATCAGGTGATAATTCCAGGCTCTAAATATGGTAATTGCGGTCTTCACCTGTGTAATGTTCGAGAGCCCTTTGCAAAAGTCCTGCTTTCTCACACATTTGTGCAATGTGTGATTTGTCATAGTGTGTAAACATTTGATTCCCTAGAATTGCATCTGCAACCTAAAACGTTAGAAACGTTTAAATTAATCACAATTTTTTTTTTTTTTTTTTTACAATTAATCGTAATTAAGGAATAATACTTCTGGTTTTGTTTTCACCTGTGGTGCAGCTACTAAATTCATTTCTAAAAGTCTCGTCTGAAGGGGTCCTTCTGTTGGTCGATTATTTTTGAGTGCATCCAGGAGAAAGGAAGTGCATTGCTGAACCATGTTCTGCTCCATGAAAATATCAACAATCTAAAAACAGAAATATAAAAATATCAGCATACAATATCAAATATCATCAGGATTTCTATAAAACATGTTTCGTGTTTTTACCTGATTGATGTCTGCAAGGGGTTCATCGTCTTGAACAAGCATCTGGGCAAAACCTACTCCCTGTTCTGAGTTGGTACGCATTAAATTTCGCAGAAGAAAGACGTAGTCTGGAGTGTAGCCAACTTTCTTGGCATACAAAACAATCTTGTTAAATTGACTCGTCTCTGCAAAACATTGAATCACCTGCAAATGATGAAAAATAAAATTATCAACGAAATCAGGCTTGCCTGATCCTTTTATCCTAAAGTTTATCCTGAGATAAAATATGTATCGTAAGATACATGAGATACAAGTTACGTAATATTCACGTTGTGTTACCTTGTTGGGAACATTTGCTCGTAAGTAGACGGATAAAGCGAGTGTTGAATCTGACTGTTTGACCAAATCTCCCAATTCCTCTGAGCACTCCAACTTATCCTCTTTCAGCCATTTCTCCATCAACTGCTTCTTCCCCTGCTGAAGAACTGGACGAGACAATTCAAGGGATTCATACTTGTTCAGCTGGGCCTACAAAATCAAAAGTAAAATTTATTAAATATGAAGGAATCGTGAATTTAATTGTGAAAAATCGTGTGAATTTAATTGTGAAAAATCGTCTTAATTTAATCACGAAATCAATCAGCCGATTGTTAACTTACCCGATCCAATAAAATTCCAAAGTATTGAAGGAGAGGCGACGTTTGTCCTGGTTGTGTTGTAACTTGCTTGAATCTTTCAATCGTTTGAGGAGTACGCAAAATACCTTTCGGCGCTTGAGCAGCAACCTAATTCCATTTCAAACATAATTATTCACCCTTCAGTTTAATACCAATCTTATAAAATATTAAAATAAATTGTAATTTTGAGATGATGTTGTTACCTTTGCAGCCTCCTGGTACTGAGCATTTTGGAAGAGCGTATTGAATTTACGCATGAACAATTCTTCTGCTCCGACCAAACTATTACGAAAGGCAACGCTCAGAGCCAAGTCTTGATTGTTCAAATTATTCATTATGTATGCAACAATTGTGTCTTCGTCAATCGTTACGGACAAAACCTAAAACCAATGAAGATTAATTAACATTAAGTTCAACTATTTCCAGCAATATTTAAAGTTGGTTCTTTAATTTTTGTTTAAACTCACTTGACCCTTCCTATTAACTCCTAGGATTCCACCAGAAGGTTCATGCGGAGCCGTAACAAAAATTGTATCGGATGTGATTCGATTCATATAAATGCATTGACCACTCTCCAGGTCGTACAAATGAATGTATCCGAACTTTGTAATTAAGTAGACGATGTCATACTTTGTGCTCGCCTAAAATGGAAATTAATTTACATAAGACTTCAACTATCGATTTCAGCGAGTGTTTGGAAGTTAACTAACTTAACTGAGCTTAACTTAAGCTAGGAGCCACGTAAAGCAAGAAACTTAGAATTAATTATGTAATTTTGTTCGTGATTTTACCTGCATTGCAACTGGGAAATCAGTTCCAGCCTCCGGTGGGAAGAAGACGTCGATTCCTTTCTTTTGAAATGGCTGATTGCCCTGGGCTGCTCCACCAACTTCAACAATATGCAACTACAAAGAAAAACAATGGAATTCATGTACTTTCGCTTTATGTTTTGGAAAATGAGGAAACCCGCATTTAACAACAATTGGATAATTTACCTTTCCACCTTGGGCATTTCTAACAGCAAAACAAAGTAGGTTGGAAGGTTCTGGATTTCCTTCAAGTTTGATTTGGGCAAATGTTCCGGCGTGACCTTCAATCGGTTGACTCACTTTTCGCTCAACTGAATAAAGTTGCATTGCACCTACCACACGATTTTGCTACAAAAACAAATAATGATGTGAATCATTTTGTAATTGGAAACATACTGACGAATATGGTTTACCTGTGCAGAAATGGCAACCAGAAGAAGCCAATTTTGTTTTTGATCAGTTCTGTAGTTGATGATTTGCGTTCCAGCAAGACTTGAATGTCGATCAAACATTTTCTGAGGAACAGAATCCCCCTCCATACTCCAGTGATACACAGCAGAGTCTGTTACCATTCCAATTGTATTCAATGAAATCCACTTCCAAAATATTACGTCTTCAGGCAGAGCATGTGACTTCATTTTACTCTTCATCTCAATGTTAAAGATTTGAAGAGTCTTGGCTGCCTTGAGAGCGATTACTTTACTCGCAGGATTCATGATGGCAGAATCGGCAGTAATTGGACGTCGAATTGGACTTGTAGGATCACTCATATCAATTATCACGATTTGAGCAGATTCTCCAACTTTCTCTCGAACACAGATGAATTTATCAGATTCCATTGTCAAGTTATTGAAACTGATGTTAGCCTGGTTAATTCCAATGCTCGTCAGCTACAAAACAATACAATATGAATTAGAATTTAAACTAACTGTACCAGTATATCGTTTCCTGTGAGAAGATGTACAAAGGGGGCGTTACAAAAAGGGGCGTAATGTAACGGAAAACATACACGGCAGTCTATTTCTTAACGCTGAAACCTCGTGAAATGTGATTAACATGAACTGATCGTATTGCCATTACTAGAAATGTGTAAATTACCTGGAGATGTTCCTGAAATCGAATTGGAATAATTGAAGTCATGATTCCTACTCTTGAGGATTGGAATTGTTGTCAAAGATGGTGAATATTCGGACCTAAATCCGATTGATTGATCTGTAATTAAATGAATTAGTAATTAGATAAGTGTCTCAAGAATTCAGTAATGAAAAATCACTGGAGAACTAACTATTCGTATGTCTGTATGAGATCGATTTCGTATCCTGTCACATCCATTGATACTCAAAACGGAACAACTTGGAATAGCTTAGTCATCTTACGCAAGAGTGTCTTGTATAGATAGACTTTGACCTTGTCTAGCTTTTTCGCTGACTCAGGTCAAATGTCAGAAGCGGAAAAGGTAAAGTGCGGAGGAGTTGAGTAAAATGTTAGATGCCTTACCTCAGCTGTTTCTGACTTCCGGTGTTGATTAATCCTGTTTAGCGAATGAGAGATGAAGAGCCTATGTAATTACGATTGCACAGTTAGTTTTAATTGTGTTGATTAGTAATTGCCAACTTAATTTTAGAAGAATTAGATTTCGAGTCGGCTGTCAAAAAATGGGTGAGAGCAAAGTGCTTTGCTTTGCAAAAGAAGGAGGAATTATTTGTCTGACGTGGAAATTAAACACCCTCTTTCTTCAAACTCACAAAACGGAGGCATGCGCCAACACTCACTACCACCGACGACCTGGAAAATAGTCACCGATTTTTTACTCCTCAATTTTTATTTCTATTTTTTACATAAAATTTCAAAATTAATTGCACAAATCCAGCCTTTAATTTTCGAATTTTCCAGTAATCAGGCTACTATTACAGCTAGGTGTACGGATAGATTCAGCATTGCAATTTTTTTTTGTAGAAAATCAATATTGCTGGAATTTTAAATTTTTAGTTTTAAAAACGAGTTCATTTCTGTCAAAAATTGCTGAATCCTGTGATACGAATGTCAAGAAACGTTAAAAGCAAGAACCGGTTTATTATATGTAATATTAATATATTCCCAAACAAGCCCGTCCAAAGACGGGATTGAAATTACTTAACTACTCCCAAAAAATTAATCTAAAACATGCGTGCAGGCGCCCCTAAATATTTGGATTTTCGACAAACGGGCCTCCTAGACGTATGCTTCAGGTTAATTTCTTGGGAGTAGTAAGTAATTTTAATCCCGTTTTTGGACGGGCTTGTTTGGGAATAATATTAATATATTATATTAATAATATTGTTAATATTCTTTTACTTTATTTTGCTTGTGTTAAAAAATGTTAAAACCGTGGGTTATTTTATTATAATATTAATATGCAATATTAATAGTACTATTAGTGTTACATTATTTTTGTATTTTGCTAATTTCAAAAAATTTTAAAGGACAGGCTAAAGGAAACGGTAAAACGTGTTCTTCAAATCTCTATATTTTTATTGAACTAATATGATTTC
>JABASL010000742.1:0-14193 GCA_019775825.1 Neanura muscorum | reverse complement strand
GTTGATTTTTTTTGCATAATTTTTAACTAAGTGATGTATTAATTCCAAGTGGAAAAGTATATCACACCGGCTGCGAATTCTTAATTAAAAGGCAGTTTAGTGGCACATTTGATAACCCAAAAGGTAAAATCAGTTTTTAAATTTCTATTTTTTTTTATATTATATTTTAAATTTTTAAATAAATATCGTTCTTCTACTTATCAATTTAATATTACGAAGTTGTCGGTATAGAATGGGTCAATTTCGTCTATTCTTCCGGAGAATTTCTGTGGCTGCTACTTCTTCCCCTCCGCGACCACCGCCACCAACGTCTGATGCAAACAACACCATACAGAAATTAGCAAAATCACTGGTAATAAAATCTGAAAGCTGGATGGCATCTTACGAAGAATTTATAGGAATTAAGCAAGTAAAAGAAGCCCATGCTCGTGTACTGAATGTAAGCAAAAAAAAAATAAGGGTGGATTCATTACAGGAAAGCGATACTTCTAAAGGCTTTATCGTAAGCACTTTCGGTCTAAAAGTGAGTACTTTTTTCATACAGTCCGAGAACGAATTTATAAAGGCACAAGAAGATCGTCGACAAGGTATTACCAGCATGAATTAATTTGGAATTAAGGTAATTTGTGTCTACGTGTAATAAACTACGGTGAAATTGATTGGTTTTATAGCTCAGATACTGATGAACTCCATGCAATTGAGGCTAAGAGAAGTACGAACAGACTTGGATAGAACACCTCGTGGAGACAATAATTACTTAGAACTTGTTAAACGGGTAACAAAAATCTCTTTACTCGCTTTGTAATGCAGTAGTTGAAGCTTAAAATTATATCGGGTTTATTTTTGAAAGGAAATTGAGCTAATTAGGGACGAACGTGCACTACGTGACAAGTTTGAGACTGAAGAAAGACGAGAACGAGAACTGTTCAGGAGCCTTAGCAGTGCTTTAAGATTTAGTCATGAAAAAGAAAGGGCACAAACAGAGAAAACTAAATATTGGTCCATCTTGGCTTCCTTAATTGGAGTATCCCTTGGCATCGTGGGAACTACAATCAATTCACAGTTGAAGTTAAGGAAGTTACGACAGATGCTTACAGAGAATACAGAAGCAAGCGCTGCCGCTGTTCTACAGAAGCTTGAGCAAGTAACATCTACTGCCGGACATTCGGATAAACTGTTCCTCCAATTTCAGAATCTACAGGAGGCCGTTTTGTCCAAGCGGGAACCAATGGACAATAATTTGTATGCAAATCTTGTACAAAGATTTAATTTGGAAGAAGAACGAAGGCGTAAAGAACTAGTAATTGCAACTGTATCAATTCTACTAATTGTGCCGATTTTAATAATCAAATTCTCTTCTTCCTGATTCATTAATTTCAACTGTGATTATGATAACCATAGAATGAATTACAAAGTTAAATAATTTAACGGATTTATAGTGGATTCATGTACTGTTTTCCAATTTCTACCACATCAATCTCTGGCTTAACTTTGTCGTACAGATGTGGAAAAGCTCCCTCGGCATGGTACTTGCGTCGTACAATTTCGTACAGGGTCAGGTCAAACATTGCTTCAAATTCTGGGCGCGTCATGAAAATATCAGCATACAGAAATGGATATCCACCAACATCATGGGTAAACCTGGCAAGTTAATCCAAAATTAATTATTAACTATTTCCTGAAATTTACTGTTTCTATCTCACTTTTCCATGTTTCGAAGCGCTTTCACGGCGTCAAAGGGTTCCTTCCTCTTGACAGCTGCCGGTACACCATAAATTCCAATATCATTGAACATTCCATAATTAGTTCCAGGTACCATTTGGTCTTGTCGTGGACGGCGGAGCTGTCCCCTGAGAGGTTAATTCAAAGGTCAAGTCAATTTCCTGGATTTAACTATCAACTTTTTGAAAATACTTATTACAGAAATTGATTTCTTTTGTAATTTTCGGAAACAAAATGGGTTCAGCCTTACATGTTTTCCCCATGGTCATAGATTCTACATGGGTAGATTAGGATCGGATACGTGTCAAAAAGTTTTTCAGAGATGTTAATTTGATCCTCTAATTTGTTGATAGGAAGAACAATATCCTGGAACACTTGCTTTGTAAACGTCATGGCTCTGATTCCAGGCGTGGTTGTAAATTTTAGAAAAGCAGGTTTTGGGGGCAGAAGCCATCCAAAAAAGAATCGAAAGATTGGATGATTTCCAAATGGAATCATGGACTCGACGACCCAAAAAATGGCACGATTATGACGAAGAAGATAATCACGCATTGGAATGTATTCGTCAGCTTCACCGGAAGTCAAGAAAGAACGAACATGCTCAAAGAACCAGGGTTTGTACCATCTCGCCAAATGGTTTATCTAAAACAGCCAAAGTTTATCATTTTGTACAAAAACTCCAAACATTTTGTGTACATTTTGTTCAAACATGTACAATTTCTATAGTTTTCAAATATTTAAAATACCTTTCCCCATTCGATAATCGCTGGTGATTCGGAAAAGTTGCCCACCATAAGTACAGCTTCGTCCTTGGAGAAAACTGTGGCTTCCACAAAGTCTGGCACCTGTTATAAATTATGGCCCATTGCAGAACAAGTAGCATCGTGATTTTTGAAAATGAAAAATAACCCCTGACCTTTTTGTTTTTATCAAGCGCACCCGAAACTTCACGGATAGCATCACAATATTCTTTTTGTCCACGGATAGGAATATATCTCATATGAAGGTAAGGCTTTACTGGAATAATTTCCAGTTCCAGCGCAGTCAGAAATCCTAGACTTCCATGCGACCAAGGGAGAGCATGATAAAGGCTTGAATTCTCATTGTCTTTTGTCGCCGTGACAAGAGAACCGTCCCCAAGAACGACATCATATGACTTGACGCATTCTTGGTAGAGTCCTACTTTGTGAGAATATGTGGTCATTCCTACGCCCATTGCCAAACCGCCCAGGGTTGCATCCGCGATTTCCAGGGTAACTGCCAGCGTGTAGCCTGGAAACAAGTTCAAGCCGTTTGGGTATCTGCATATTCAAAAAACCGTGAACGTATTTCGTGACAGCGGGTTTACCTTTTGGTATAAGGTATTCCGTAATTTCTCCTACAGTGACCATTGGTTCTACTTTGACAGTCAGTTTTTTCTCGTTCAGTTCCAGGATATCGTATAATGGAATTGGAATTTGTTGACATTCGTCCTGGAAGTTCATCCATAATTTTCATATCCCAAACTAACTAATTTTGTTTTAATCAACTTACTTTGCGAAAGAACGTAACCGAAAGACTGAGCCAATTTGGACGGGCAGTGCAAAGTAATTTCCGGGTTTTTGGATCTTCCTTATTCCATTTTTGTACCTGAAAACGTAAGGGAAAAGAAAAATTAAAACACCGATGAGTTATACGGTCAGGGTAAAGCTCATGACGTTAGGTCAGCGTCAGCTCATGCTCACACCCGTCATCTGTTTAATTGATATTCTTACCTTTGCCTGGATTTCCTTCACTCGCTTGTCATGAAATTCCGGTCCGGCTGACATCCGTCTTAGTACCCATTTTCTGACCTTGAGAACGAGGTCAAAGATGAAACTTGCCGGGAGACAGAATAGAAGGACAACAAGCCCACGATTGTCTTCTAGCCATCGAACTAATTTTGTCTTCCAAGTTTCCGGTAAAAACCCGAATAAATTCCACATCTCTACGAATGTCCCTCCAATGGGGATTCTGTATCTGGACCACCTTTACACTTTAGTGAAAGCTCCAAATCTGCTCACAAAAAAGGACGCAGCCTCTTGTAAATGCCTACCTTCACTCTATACCGCTTTAGATTAAATAGATGCTAATAATCTAAAAGTAGTTAATTGGGATAGCCTCGCCCTTTTCCGTTATGCCATTAAATCGACAAAAACACTCAAACTTAATAACTGATTAAAAGTTCAAGTGGGTGGCCTTGGCCACCACCATCACAGCGTGACAACTAAAATTCCACAGGCTCCGCAAGCATCATTTTCAGTACTGACACCGTGAACCAATGACACTGTCACTAGGTCACTTTCGGTAACATCTGAGGGTGACATTAAGCCAATGAACATTCTAATATAATGTCAAATCAAACTTCTACTTGTCCAATTTTTTCAGCAGGTTGGCAACAAAACTTAATCATTACATTAAAGCATTTTGGAAGCTAAATGGCATTTATGGATACCCATTCTCTCTAAACTTATTCCTTTAACTTTGTTATAAACATATTCAGTACTGAGAAAAAGTTAAAAAATAATCTCAAACTGCAACACTAGTAAAAGAATAGAATACAATAAATTGAAAAAAATAATATCACATGCGAAAAATACTTAACAATTTGTTTTTTTTTTTAAATAATGGAATCTTTGTCATTTCAAATCCATCCCTACTATACACTCGTCCCCTGGTGGGTGTCGTCCTCAGCCTAAATCCAATTTTCTTAAACTGGTGTTGAAATGGATGTAAATCCAATTGACATTCCTTTGCGCTGTGGCGTAGGAGTATCTGCGACAACGCTCGGCGCTCTTTCTGTCCTTTCTTCGTCATCTTCCTCTAAAACGTCGTGAACACCTTCCGACGATACTTGACTGAGATTAGGAAGCACATTATCCACATGAAGACAAACGACATGAGGATGATGAACCTGTGGTTGTGGAACTACTGGAATTGTGACACGCCTTGGATAACTAAGAAATTCTTTCCCTGTATGCATCAGACTAATCATGTTCATATCACACTCTGATTTTAGATCCAATCGAGGCTGGGAAAGTCTTGATGTTGAGGATGCTCTTGCTCCACCAAATGTAGAAAAACTTTCCATTTCACCTTTTCTTGATGTCCACCCACGTGAACACAAATCTGTAAAACAAAAATATTTAATTAAAATACGCTAGATGTAATTTTCATGCCAATCAAATGCCGATGTAACAAAAACCGTAACCAGATAAGGTCCCACCGAATATGTCCCACACGAAAGTGTCCCTTCGAATAGGTCTTTAGGTGGGACATATTCGGATAGGGGGACATATTCATGGGACTTTTTCGGGGGAGAGGGGGGACTTAATCACGGAGCTAAAAAAAATGGAGTGCTCAAAACCAATACTTATGATTATGTGGTTTGGTCCAGTAACTTAAACTATTAATTTTCAAGCTACTGGTGGTTAGGTTAGGTTAGGATTAAACGTTAGGTTACGGTCTCGATTTTTGCCTCATCGATCTTTTTCCTCCAATAAAAATTTACCATCCTCTCCATCTGTGGTAACAATTGAATCCGGAAAATCCTCTCCATTTCCACTGTCTTTTCCGCACGACGATTGTGAGCCCGAATCGCCATTAACTACTTTCGCTACCTAAAAGGACACAACTCAATTTTTACAAAGTAATTAAAATAAAATCTGGATGAGAATAGTTGGCATCAACTCATTTAAAATACAACTTTTTAATCGAGGTTTGTATTCATACTTGAAATGCTGGCAGTGGCGGATAATGCGCTAACGAGGAACCATTCCCTTCAAATTCGTCATACTTATGCCTCAAGGGCGTTGCCTCAATTCCGTTTCCCGTTCCGGAGCTAGCCTTCTTTCGTTTTCTTGTCGTGTAAATGACAACAACCCAGGCCGCGGAAGTTCCAACGACACAGAAAACAGCAATTATTATGAAGATTATTGTCATCGCTGCATTGTCCAAGTTCAGCTTCCCTCCTGCTATATGAAGCAAAAGAAAATAATCTTATGACGGCGACGGGCACTTCATAAACAAAGTGGACATTTACAAATCTTGAGATCATTTATATTACTTACCAGATACAATTGTTAGTGTTGACGAACTTCGAGCCATTCCAACGGCATTTGTCAGAAGACATTCGTACTTCCCACTGTCCTCAGCTTGAACATCTTTTATTACTAAAAGTGAGCCATTCTCTGTCAAATGGTAACGCTTATCCAGTATTTCTGTTAATTGAACACCATCTTTACTCCAAACAATTTGAGGTTTAGGAGAACCACTTGGCACGCATTCCATGATGGCATTACTTCCTTCTACTGCATTCTGATCTTCCAATGCATAACGGAAACTAGGAGTCTCTGCGAATAAAACAATAGGTTGTCATAAACCTAAAAAAATGTTATTTAAAAACGAACCACTAAGAAAGTTAATTTTGCTATTTTTTTTACCATAAACAGTGACGGTAGCATATGCCCGAATTTCACCAGCTGAATTTTTGGCCGAGCACGAATAAATTCCTTGATCAGACAATTTAACTTCCATTATGAAAAACGAATCATCATTTGGCATCACGTGAAATCTTCGCTCCAGTGCAGCAGGAAAATCTTCACCTCCATCCTTCTGGAATGCAATTTCAGGAGTTGGGAATCCCTTCGACCCGCATTCAAATTTTACGTTGCTTCCCAAACGAACGGTTACATTTGTCGGCTTTTTGATGAACGTTGGAAATACTATCAAGATAGAGCGACATTTCTTAGGTTAAATCATTTAATAAATACTGGATTTAAATGAACAAACTTACTGTGAACCGTTACGTTTGCGGTTTTTGAATATACAACGCCAAGTCCTTTCCCAATACATTGATATCTCCCGCTATCTGCCCAACTTACATTTACCAAATTCAGTCGTGAAACCACTTCTATTTTGCCGTCACTGCTCACACGATCAGTTGTAACAACGTTCGCTTGCTGGAAACACATAAAATATTTTGAAGAACGATGCCACAAAATAAAAACTAACATTTCAGAAAACCTACTACAATCATTAAATGAGCTAAATTAATTAACAATTACCAATTCCCTTGTAAGTTCTTGATGATCTTTTTTCCATTCAACAGTAACAGGAATATTTGGAGGTGATTGAAGATGACAGACTAAAGTTCCATTCCCTTCTACAAGAAATACTTGTGTTTTGGGTTCTTCCAGAAATATTGGTTTTCTGTATCTTTCTGCGAATACAATCAGAAATTGGTTAGATTTAAATAATATTTAAATTGTTTAAGTCATTGTTTTAGAAATTGTTCACAGTCATTACCAGAACAAGACAAATCCTGAAGCGTGAGATCGAGAAAGTTTCTATTGGCTAATTCTAAGGGGAACGCACAAGTTGTGTCCAGCTGAGCTTTTCTTAGTTTCCATGCACGCCCTCCTCCTCCATCATGCCTTACTCGATTCATTTGTTGTTGCAAGAGTTTGGAATGTAGCCATTGAATTTCACAATCACAGACGAGAGAATAAATGCCTGACAGGCCTAAGTTGACACTCGAGACTGGAAGAAATGCTTTCTCAGACAACCAAGTAATTGGATTGTCGCTTAAATTCAGGAATCTCAAATTCCCGAGCCCAAGCAATGATTCAGGGTGAAGCGTGTGAATTTTGTTGGATGCTAAATTAAGTGTATGGCACTCCTTGAGGCCTCGAAATGGGGCTATTGTGTCCTCCAAAACCCAGGACAGTTCATTGTGGCTCAAATCCCTGAAAACGTTAAATTCATAAGTATATTTATTACGTACAAATGTCAATCAAGTTGGAGTAGTTGGACTGATTTCATAAGAAAAACTTACAGCGCTTCTAATTTATCCAATGCGACGAAAGCATTCTCTTGAATTTCAACAATTTTGTTAAATCTAAGGTCCAATGTACGTAATTTCGACAGTCCTGAGAGAGTCTTTTTCCCAATTACTTGAATTTGATTGAAGCTCAAATCCCTGCAAACAAAATTGACATTAATTTGGGGAAAATGTACATCATAATTTGGGGAAATGTAGATCATAATTTCGGGAACATGTAGATCATAATTTGGGGGAAATGTAGATTAAATTTGAGCATCATTCGTCAAATTTCGAGATGCAAAATCCTAAGGACGCGAAATAAACTTACCCACCGTAGCGATAGCGTAATACGCTACCGCTACGGTGGGTCCGACAACACACTTCGCGTAGCGTTCAATTTAATTTTTTTGAAAATAAAATCCCGGGTTGGTAAGGACCATATTTTTGAATTCATGAAGTTTTGGGTCAAGTGTCAAGTACAACAGAAGAACACAGAAATACTCTAATCCCTGCTCTACCTGAATTCTCACGTGAAAGAACAAGGCAGACGGAGATTCTTTTAGAATCCGACAGAATATAAAAACCCCTTTCTTAAGGAAAAAAACTAATTTTCATTTACGAAAGATTTCATAAAATTTTATTATTATTTTTAAGCTTCATTGGGTGAATAGGAGGGTGGGTGTGCCTCAAAAGTTCATCATTGTAAAGGGAGAGAAATGAAACCGCCGGGTTTCAGAACGAAGAAGAATCCCACCGTAAACGCATTGGGGCTTCAAGGGAGATGAAAGAACTTAAGAAAAAGAAAGAAGAATCCTTTAAGAAGCAGAACCCTTCCTCCACTTTTGTATTCTGTTGAAGGCGACAGGAATGGAGGGGGACGCCCTCCCTGCCCGAAATAATGGCCCTCAAGGACAACCATCTTTTTCAAAATGAGAAAGAGGAAGAAAAGAATCTTACAGGAATTGTACTTGTTCCATGAATTCCCAGGAGTCGTCTTCAATCCAACTCACATGATTGTGACTTAGGTTAAATGTACGAAGGGATCGTAAGCCATACAGCCATCGTTTCTCTACTAAACGAATGTTATTCCAATCCAGGACACTGGAAATTAAATAAAATTAAATAGAACATTATTTCTAAAGGCCAGGAATACGTTTTCGTTGTATTAAATCCTTGGGGTTCAAAAACCTGGAATTAAAAAAAACTCGCAAAATCAAGCTCCTAACTTCTTTTTAATGACCTTTCAACTCCCATATATTTTAGAAAAAATCCCTGATTATTGAAAAACTACAAGCAGAAAAGCTACCCTATGAGTACGAGTAGTTTCTTCCAGAAATTCAGAAATTAGAAGAAAAAAAACCCATATTTGACAGAATTCCCTGTATATTTCATGACTTTTTCTGAAAAGGTTAACTCACAGCTGCTGAATTTTCTCCAGACCGTAAAAAGCTGCATCAGAAAGGTTTCCCATTGCATTCCTCCGAAGGTTTAACACCTGCAGTTTCTTTAACTCTTGAAATCTGAGGCTATCCATCGTTTCCAATTTGTTCCGACTCAAGTCTCTGCATGAATACAACAAAGAAAATAAAACATGTAAAAAAAAAGTCTGAAGGGGTAAGGGTACTTGTGGTTGATAACAGAGCATATTAATAGGTAGGTACTTCATAAGGTCCTTCATGCCTAAAAAAGGTTTTTAAACTAACCACAAAATATTGATGATATTCTACACCTTCACACAACTTACAATTTCTCCAAATTCGTCAACGTGCCAAATGCGTCTTTGGCAATGGAATTAATACGATTCTTTCCTAGATATAATTCTGTTACTCTCCCAAGGGAAGACATCCCATGCGAATCCAGCTTCTCCAAAAAATTGCCTGCCAAGTTTCTGTTCAAAATTAAAAACAATGTCTAGGTCTTGATCTATCAATGCCACAGTGTACACACCTCGAACGAAAGTGCGGTTCTTTTAGTCGAAAACTTTCTTACAGAATCGGAAATTAAGATAAAAAAGATGGGACAAACATAGTTCGACCTAAACGATGTATTTTTAAGTAGGAAAAACTCACAAAGCCTTGATTTGATTGTCACGGGGAAATGAGGAATTGTCAATAGCATAAATTTGATTTCGGCTGATATCGAGATCACGAAGATTTGGGAAGAATGAAATTGTACTGGCTTCCACTCTTCTGATTCCATTTCTTGACCTTCCAAAATAGGACATGACATATGAATTAATACAAAAATTAAATACAAAGATTTGTGTGAAAATGAGGTAGTAGTAGCTGACTGAAATATCATTTTAATGTTTGTACAAGAAAGGAAAAAGTCGAGTGTTTAAAAATTGTTCTTACAGACTAAGCTGCGTTAGACTCTCCAACTTCTCAGTTACACTTGGTATGGCTGTCAAGTTGTTTCCGTCTAGAAACCTACCATCATCAAAGACATTAAAATACAAATAAGAACTTTTACGTTTTAGGTCTCAGGAACTTAAAGATATCTTTGCTTTCTTTTCAACATCAACCAGAGACACTACTAAAACCAACTGCCTATGTCAACATCAACAATGCACTCAAAACCTTAAAAATAACAATAAAAAAAAGTTCTTACAGTGACTCCAGATGGATAAGTCTCGAGAGATGACTGGACCCAATGAATTGAATCTCATTCTTACTCACGTTCCTGTCAAAAAAAGAAAATTAAAATTCTAATTGCCAACATCTGCTTAAAACTTAACCGTAAAACAATTTCGCTAAAACCAGTGTATAAACCAAGGTATTTAGAAACAATTAATCTGAATGATTGTTTGTTAACACCTTAGCTAAAAGTTTTAGGCTAAAACAGCCAACTGGTTAGAAAACTTCAATACAATTACTAAAACACTTAAATTAAGCTTAATTGATCCACTTTGACAATCTTCAACAACTTTAGATACATAAATTATTCTTAAGATATTGTTAATGAGGTATAACTTGGGCGCAAGTGACAGTTTTTATAAAAAAAAAAAAATAAAAAAATTGAGGCCAATTTAATTAAAGACCAAAAGTNAGGCCAATTTAATTAAAGACCAAAAGTTATTTGACCCTTGTCCTCCTACTGGTCTACCAACAGATGACCAAACATTAGAAGACATCAATTATTGCATCTAGATTGGATAAACCCCTGATAATGGTCTAATTAACTTTAATTGATTCATCAATTCTTTCGTTTTGGCACTTTAGTTGGACGTTTTGACGACTACGAGTGTCACTCTTTTTGAAGATAAAGCACCCAAAGAGATCATCTCAAATGAATTTATGGCAATCTCCTGCACTTATTTTTGCTAACTCCGCGATGTCAAAGGTTGCAGCGGTGCAATTTCAGTCTCAAATTGAGATTCTCAATGTCAGTCTCACGATGCTGCAGTTTCATATACTAAATCTTTAGGGATTCCAGACTTTGTTTCCCAGTTTTATTTTCGTCCAGGGACAAGATACAGACAGCGACATCATTAATGCAATAATTGGCATAAGACAAAGAGTTTTTATAGAAACTGAAAGTCTATTCTATGCAAATTATGTAAAACAGCGTAAGGAAGTTAACATGATTCTTGGAATTTCCCATTGTCCATTGTTAACTGTTAGTTCCAGTCATTGTCTTTTTCATCCTGCACGGATTTGTAATTAAGATCCGCATAGTAATGATCCAGAGGCAAATAACCAAAGTATCGCACCTTTTCCTTAACACCTTTTGCTTAAAATTAGCTTGGTTATGATTAGTTACACCTAACCAATGGTTAACACCCTCTGGTTATTACGAATTAATGCTCGATTTACTGTGAAGTTATGGCGCGATATTTTATAAACAAATACAGATCTTGAAACGGAAGCGATCAGCGATGATGAGCGTCAGCTCAGCATCCGTGTGGCGTCCGTCCACCACTTAATAAATTATGTCAAGTGGATTAGTTTTAAGCAGAAGTTAATTGACTTAGACACCCAGATAAGATTTCACAGCTTAGGTGCTATGTTGGCGCTACGATTTTTGTGTAAACAACGCCAGCTTTTCAAGTAGCTTGAAGAGAATCTTGAGTATTTTGATAATTCATCCATCAGTTCTCGAATCTATTTCATAGATTTATGGACCAAAACCAAAACATTTAACCCTCTTACCCCCTTTATTGGTAATAACGGTAATAACCGAACGGGTAGGTTACCCATTATATGGCAACTTAAGCAGGATTCACCGGTGATCACCACAGCCATTCAGCCATCACTGAATGAACCTTCAGTGATATGCGTACAATCAGTTATGATTTTTATTCCCTTCATTGGTAATAACGGTAATAACCGAAAGGGTAGGTTACCCATTATATGGCAACTTAAGCAGGATTCACCGGTGATCACCACAGCCATTCAGCCATCACTGAATGAACCTTCAGTGATATGCGTACAATCAGTTATGATTTTTATCTGATCTTGGAAGATAAGGTCACATATGTAACTGTTTGAATGAATTGACGATTGATTTTTAGATTAATCGGACACGAGGGTGTTTGGATTTGGGCCATTTCCAGTTTTGCGCCGATTCGGAGGCCCTAGCGTATCTAACAGTCTGCGTGTTTGTGCAAGATAGAGAGTATAGATAGGATATTAAGAGAAGATGACTTACAATTTATTGATCCATGGGGGGAAGTCCGGAGGGAATGTAGTGATAGCTCTGGAAGTACAATCAAAGAAAGCGTCCAAACAATCGCACTGAGGATGACACAAAATGATGTCAGCTTGACCTGACCTTATACTGAAGGTCAATAGAAATATTATAAGTGTAGTAGTGGTGGATATGGTTTTGGCCAAGGGCAGAGGGAGGATGGAGAGAAGAAACTCATCCATCTCCCCTCATCTTAAATCTTACACTGACTGAGAAATCTAGCCAAAACAACATCCTTTTTCTTTACAAATCCAAAGGAACAGGGTTTCCGGATGCCCACTTAAGGCACTAGCTGGGCATTATGACTCTGGGTTTTGTTAGAGCCGTTTCAAACGTAGTTAGCTAACCATGGGTAAGTCAGGTAAAATCCCCTTTTTCTACCTGGAGCTTAACTCTGGGTTACAAACTCTAGTGTGCCCGCGTTTAACCGTGGGTAGAAGGGTTGCATTTAAGGGTTAACTGAGTTAACTAGACCAAATTTGGATGGTTAAATTGGTTAGGACGCGCAGCAGGGAGAGAAAAAGTGTCTCTTTACCTGACTTTCCCATAGTTAGCTAACTACGTTTGAAACGGCTCTTAGGAGGTTACATCTGAGACCATAATTAAAATTATTAATATATATAATGACCAAAGAAATGACGAGGTGGGAGTTTCATCTTTCTCTCACCAGGGGAGCCTGCCAAGCTTAAGTCACAGAGTGGCAGTTCCCTCCTTCTCTCACGGGAGGGAGCCTCTCACGTATAGCAGCGTCTCCTTCCTTACCACCACCAAATTTTGCAAAGGAAGAAACCGCACGTTGCAGCAAAGAACTCTTTCGCGTAATTTTAACTTCAAATGACCCAAACACAACTCTGCTCAACGCAGAGGTGTCCGACAAAAAGTAGTGTAAAAAAATACGAGGCGAGCGAGCGAAGCGAGCGAGCTTATCAAAAAAAAAACGATGACATTTCACATTTACTTAGACTAGCCAAACAAGCCCTTTCTAGGGCGGGATGAATGCTGGCACACAGGTTATATTACTTTTAGTGTATCTAGCCCGTCCTAGGACGGCCTTGTTTGGCTAGTTTCTCATAATTAGCCACAACTTAGGTGTGATCAACTGCTACAATTTTTTAATTTCCCCCTCTCCCTCCCTCTCTTTTCCTAGGGAGGGAGAAGAGGGAAAATCAAAAAATTGTAGTTAGCAGTTGACCTCACAGGTAGTGTGAGTCAAGAGTTCAGAAGCTTAGACTCACATCCGTTTATTTTTTAGATGTAAATCAAGGGTCACAGGTCATGAGAGCTGACAGAGAGAGGCTCAGAGGTGAGAAAGATCAAATCAAGCGTAATCAGCGGGACCGGAGATTACAATTTTCCCTGATCTACATATGTGCACAAGTTTCTTTGGGAACAGATCATGGCTGTCACTAAAGTCATCCGCATTACAATAGGGAATCAATGGTTATCTCCCCTACAATGTAGTATGATCTTAATTAATTAAAAATTAGTAATCTTAACTAATTGTAAGCGAAGAGTTAATTAGTTGGGTGATTGGAATAATTATATCGCGATTCATAATTAAGCCTACATTTAAAAAATTTCCCTGATCTCATAAATATTTAACCCTAATTTGTGCTATAACAATATTTTAGTAAGTAAAATTAACAAATAGACATGCTAACTATCCTAAATCTCGATGGGTCTGCATATTATTTCCGCCTTCCCGGAAAGGGTGCTAAAAAATCGTGGAATCTGTAAACCCTGAATATAGTGTTGGAATTTCCGAATGTACCTGCACAAAGTACGTAAACACCGCAATAGTCCTCTGGGGATGTGTATTCATTTTATACGTCAGATTTAAAAATTAAAAGCTGAGCTTGAGTGTATAAATTAATTGAGCAATTTTATTAATTAGTTATTTATATTTATTATTTTAACGGGCATTATCGGTATTATAATTT
>JABASL010000741.1:0-14198 GCA_019775825.1 Neanura muscorum | reverse complement strand
TATTTGTACACGTAGGGTTATTTCGGTATAACCTAAAATAACCTTTTACGTAAATCAAACTACTAAAAATCGTAAAAGGATTTCACTGTCTTGGGTAGGAGACATTTTACTAACTTTTTGTTTCAATATGTCATAAAACTATTTATGATTTGTGATTCAGGTGGTCTAGCTCCTTGTTCATACTAAAATTTAAAAAAAATTACAACAAACAATTAGAAATTAAACTGTTTATTAAATAATTTTATATGAATACCGGAGCATTGATTTTATTAAAGAAGGGCATTGCTGTGTAGGGGATAATGAGTGTATTATACGTTAGGGAATGCAATTAGTAATTAAAACCTACATTATGCAACTTCTCGTAGGCCTTGCCAGGTTTCCTTGCATACACTTTGCGTATGCAAGTAAAAATGTAAGGTTGTAATTATTTACGGGATAAAAGCGGTCATTTTCACTGTTAGTTTTTTTCATTCCGCGCCCCAAAATATCATTTGTGGCTTTGGACTACACTACTATGCGTGCGCTGGAATAACAAAAAAAATACGAATTGGACAAAAAATTTCAGGTTAGGCAAAATTTTTAGTTAATTGTACAATAATTATTTATAAACAACAATTAATAAATTATAAGGTTTTATTTTACAATGAGTAATTTACAGTTAAAATAATTAAGGTAAGTTCACAAAAAATAATTATTTAGTTGACCTTTTAATAGAATTTAGTTTTCCATAAGACTGGACAAGATTATTTTGTAAAAGTTAATTTTATCGTAGTTAGTTAATTCGTGTTATAATTATAATTAGTTATGATATTAATTATTATTAATTAGTTCCAGCTATAATATTTCGTCATTGCTTCCGTGTCTTGATGTTCCCATGTATGTTTGTTGAAAGACGAGCGGCGCAGTCTCGCGTATCGTTTACTGTAAAGGTCAATGACCGTAAAGTGGGTATTTCTTCACCTCTGCTGCTGCTGCTTGGTCTCTGGCCACTCGGAATCAGAAAGTTGGCAAGGAAACGTTTTGCATTGACGGAAAATCTAGTTGGTCGGAATAGCCAGAAATCGAAGGTTGTACAAAGGTCATCGTCATTCGGCCTGTGTGTAAGAACAATCGTTCTCCAGTTTCGTCCATCTTTATTTCAGGTCAAAAGGTCAGATTTTCGTCAAGTTCAAGTCAAGACCGGACGTTGGTATTTGTGATATCCATATCTGGTAAAGGTAACTAATTAGGGATAACTGTAGTTAACTAATTAGTTAACTATTAAGTTATTTAACTAATTAGTTTAGTTAGAAATTCTTACTTAGAATGTCATTAATCTTAATTAAGTTTAAGAATTAAAGTTTGCTACTTCTGAAATTATCATCCATGTTCCCTAGGCATTGAAGGGCGATCTAATCATGTCATCGGAAGAAATTGACATCAATGCTGAGTACTTTAAGCTGAAGAGACTTGGAAACGAGCACTTTCATAGCGATGAAATGGATAAGGCTAAGGAGTGTTATCAAAAGGCCATCGATTGTAGCCCTCCCAAAGAGGTTCTAGAGATTTTGCATGTCAACTTGGCAACAATTTATTCAAGGGAGCCATCAGCCTGGGACGCAGTTCTCAAGCATACCAATCTTGCTCTTGAAATCAATCCGGAAGACGTAAGAGCCCTTTTTGGAAGATACCGAGCATATGAAGCTGCACATAAGTACACTGAAGCTCTTGATGACATAACGACCATTTGCTGCTTGAAAATTCATGATCCAATGTACATGCGGACTCTGGATATGGCTATTGTCAAGGTAGCTGACCTGGATGCTGTTGACCTGATTAAGCATCGTGCTCAAAGTTCTCGCTCCAAGTATAACATCAACGCCTACTTCAAAACGTTTTCTTGCGATCCTGTAGCCCAATGGTGGAGTGGCAAGTCTCCATTTTTCAAAGACCCTGATTCTGTTCTCTGTAAATTGTTCAGTCAACAGTCGCTGGAGGAGACCGAAACGGCTGGTGACACGGGTGATACTAAGGCTGATTTATCGTAAAGCTTTACAATTACAATCTCATTAAACACAATTGTGCATTATCTAAGTTAAAAACTAAGCATTTTCATTTCCGTTTAGGGGTTTCACGGCAGCCGTTTGGGAATTACATCGTCAGAATTATTCAAAGATTATGGATCTTTGCACGGAAGAATTATCCAATGAAGATTCCAAGTTCAAAGCCGAAGCTCGTCTTTTACGCGGAACTTTCCGCTTCTTTTCGTCATATTCCAGCCATGACATTTTGGAGGACTTGGATCCTCTCACCAGTGGCTCTCTTCCAGCATCAGTAGAAATTCAAACAAGTGCTTGGCTCAAAAGAGGTGAGCTCTTCACCTTGACGAACCAGAGAGACGAGATGACTCAATGCTTCGAAGCGGCTCAAGCCCTTTCCCCAGACAATCCGGATGTTGACAGCGTGTACTGTCAGTCGCTTATGGAGTCAGAACAAATTTTGGAAGCTTACATTCAAATTTCCAAGGCCGTTGAGAAAGTACCATTGAATCCAGGTCACCGTAAGTTAAGCGTTCGCTTTCTGAATTATAATGATCATGATTTGTCAAAATGGGATCAATTATCCATAAAACTCGTTCCTTGTTTTTTGAGTCGGAATTTTGGCATTCCTCAAATTTCGGCTTGATGCCATGAAGGGAAACGCAATGGCTCCAATTGATGCGTTGAACATGTTTGAGAGTTACATCCAAAAGTTTCCGAATTGGTAAATTCAAAATCAAACTTTTTTTTAAATGACTGATGAATTAACTTTTAAAATTGAACAAATTAAGCTAAATAACCCTTGTTTCTCCAAATAGTGCTGAGTTGTATATTGCCTTTGGCCACTTATACAAGGACATTCGGGAAGCCTGTGCCGCTTACATGATTTTTCGTAAAGCATGTGTACTGGAGCCTGAGAACTTCAATTTTGCTGTCAACAAAATAATGATGAAATTCGAAACTACGGCTGACGTTAACGCGTGTCTTGATGAACTTAATGTAAATCATTCTTTATTCAAACTAATTTTCCTGAATTTTACTATTTCTGATTTTATTTATTGTAATATAGGAAGTGCTTGCAATGGACGAGACAACAGTAAGTGCTTATGAAGCTTTGGCGACAATTCACGTGAGCATGGGACCGAATTTTGATGAAGCTTTCGTAGCCATTGAAAAAGGGCTAAAAGTGGCCAAGAGCCGCCACGACTTTCTCACTTTTGCCATTTTGAAGAAAACGGCCGAGGTTCGTCAAAAAATCATGGCGAGTTATGAAACTAATCGTCATGCAGGGTATGGACGAGGACGCTATGATCAATTCCTTGTGGATAGCTGGGATTCTTCAATGGATTGATCCCAATCAACCTAAAATGTGTGACGGCGCACGGCTCAAGCATCATATACTGCATCTACTACAAGTATCTTCTCCAAAGATTTGAAAATCAAGTCTTAAAAAATGAAAGTAAGAAAAATTAATTATACATAAAAGAAAAAAATTATTGTCATTATGCTCTTGAATCCTGAAAGTATAAACGAACACAGAGTTTAACAAAAATTTAGGCCATTTTGTGGTTTGCTCTTTTGTTTCTTGTTTAAGAAGCGTGAAACGGACATAATTCGTGCTAAATCTTCAAATCTGTGAGACAATGGGAAAAAACAAGGCATTTACGAACCTCTTGAACAAATTAAAGCACATCTTCAGCGTTTAAGTGCGTAGAGCTTAATAACAGAAACTAATTATTTCACGCGTTAATCAGTGCAAGGAATTATCGTTTTATTTTCATCATAAATCCTAACTCAATTAATTTACCTGTCGGTACTTAACTAATTACGATTTTTTAATTATAATATGTTTTGTTTTACTCTAGGTAACTTAACTTTCTACATTTTTAGCTTATGTTCAAGCACTGGAAGTCGATTTCTGAACTGTTGTCTGAACTATCAGTCTTCAATGCCGAAGATTTGTTTGGAGTTCTAATACTTTTAAATTTTATACTTTAGGAAAAATTAACTTTCTACATTTTTAGCTTATGTTCAAGCACTGGAAGTCGATTTCTGAACTGTTGTCTGAACTATCAGTCTTCAATGCCGAAGATTTGTTTGGAGTTCTAATACTTTTAAATTCTATACTTTAGGAAAAATAGACGGATACATGTACTCCCGTAATGACGCTGCGGCGGCTTTGCTGCGTAGGGCTCAGAAACGGTAGCTTCCGTTTGCTTAGAGTATCGTAAGTAATTTTTGGATATTTTTCGTGTTCAGGATCTTGGCGATAATCTTTCAAGGAATTTGGAAGTGTTCGAAATTTTTGAGGTTTTATTTTCTTTCCAGGCAAATCTTCGTAATTTTTAGCACTATAAGGCATCCATTCTACAATTTTAGGATCTTTTGATAGTCCTGGGCTGTTATAATTTGTGTCATACTTTGGAGGAGGTCTGATATTTGAATCCCTTTCTGGTGATTCATGAGATTGCGCATGAGCATGACTTTGATGATCGCTGTACTGGCGCTCCCCTTTTCGGTGGACTTGCCTTCGCGGTTTTCTACGATTTCGGTTTTTCTTCAAATTTTTCTTGTATTGTTGGTACAATTCCTCGGATTCTGATGCAGCGTAAACGTAAGGGTCGTGGCCATTTCTGTCACTTCGATGGTGATTCCAATCAAGCCGATTGCGATGCTCAGGCGCATTTGATTGTCCCTCTGAATGGTATGTATACATTTCATCTTTCGGTAAATAATTGTTCATTGGTGGATCTCCGATTATTGGGGGCGGTTGACCAAAGCTACTATGAGGTGGTCCGAAATTATGCATCGGATGGCCAAAGTCCATTTGAATATCATTCCTGTTTCCATTGTCTCGCGGGCCACCTGGCTTTTTTCGCTGTGGTGGTGGTGACTGGCTTGGTGTGTTCCAAACCGTCCATCCTGGAGTCACCGTGGGGCTGGAAGTGGCAGGTGGGAGGTAAGTCCGAGGTGGTTGCTCTGGTTGTTGTTGCTGCCCTGTGGTTCCTGACCAGGAATCGCTTTGCTCAATAACTACCGCCGGTGATTCCTGCGCTGGTGGAGGAGGGCGATGCCGTTGACTTGGAGGTGGTGGACCTCGTGGAGTTGGGGCTGCATGACGAGGCGGTGGCTGACTTGGCGCGACGTCAACAGTAGGCCCCCATTCGATTCGTGTGTTATATCTGCTGGGTTTCTGGTTGTTCACAGAGTAGTGCGTATTCTGCCAACCTTGCACTGGAGATGGTGGGTCCCCTTGGGGCCTTTGCGTATTCTGCCAACCTTCCGCTGGAGATGGTGGGTTCACTTGGGGCCTTTGCGTATTCTGCCAACCTTGTGCTGGAGGTGCTAGGTCCCCTTGGGTCCTTTGCGTATTTTGCCAACCTTGCGCTGAAGGTGCTGGGTCCCCTTGGGGCCTTTGCGTATTCTGCCAACCTTGCGCTGGAGGTGGTGGGTCCACTTGGCGGGGCCTTTCTGGTGGACCGTACGTCGGCTGAGGTGGATTGACTGCGGGCGTGGGCGGGGTTTCAGATATAGGTGGAGGGGGTGACCAAAATGGTGGGCCATAGGATGTTCTCGTGGGACTTGGAGGTGGGGAGGCGTCATATTGGAAAGTTGCTGCTGTGGTACTACTGCGATGAAATAAGTCTGCTGGAAGCGTGTAACCTGAAGCGGGAGGGGTTTGTCCTCCTGCTTGTGTCCAGCCCTGTTGTTTTTGACCTTGTGAACCTTGATTTTGGTCTTTTGCCCATTCAGGCTTACCTGGCTTCCAACCTTGGTTTTCATCCGCCTTCCAGCCCTGGTTTTCAGCCGCCTTCCAGCCTTCGTTTTCAGCCGCCTTCCAGCCTTCGTTTTCAGCCGCCTTCCAGCCCTCGTTTTTGGCCGCCTTCCAGCCTTCGTTTTCAGTCGCCTTCCAGCCCTTGTCGCTTTGACCTTTTTGAATTTCTGGAGGTGGTGGACCATAAATCGGTCCATAGCTTATAAAGGCCGGAGCATAAGGCTTTTGCATCTGACCCCCCTTTGACCTAGTTCGCCCAGGTTTCTCTTTCTTTTGAAATAGTTTTGCAAAAATTGCAGGCACTTGAATCACAATATTAGTTTTATCCTTCTTACCCGGTCGTCGCTCTTTTTGTCTTCCACCAGTTGGCTTTTTTTGAGAATCACCATAACGCATTCCGTCACCAACGTCCCATCCCATATTCTGCCACGGTGGGTCACGTTCCTCGGAAGAACGTTTCTTAAATTGCCAAAAATTTCCACCGCCCTTACAAGCGTCGCATTCTGTTCTGGAATAATCCGTTTCTTTGGAAGGTTCATGTTCCAAACTGGTTTCGTACGAGTCAGACTGAGGTCGGTAATTATAGAATCCGCCTTTGTTTTCGGAAGTGACGCTGGAGATCGCTGATAAGAGCACAAGTGTCCAAAATGTTTTCATTTTGGACACAGTTTTCATTGTTGGAACAATAGTTACAACAAATGTTTTCACACGTTTGAGTAATTTGAAGGAGAAAGGGCTGAGAAACGTGACTGGGGTTGAATTGTTGTTAAAGAAGTCATAGCCCAATTATTTCAGCTTCAATCAAAATCCTCAAAATGAATCAAAATTCTTCAAGGGAAAGAAAGACAAACGAAGCCTGAAGAAGCGACCCACTTGGTCACAATCTAAGTCTAAAAGTGAAATGAAAGCTTGGAGGGACCTTCCCCTTTCCTTTAAATAGACAATAACCTAACCTATTACCTCCAAAAATTTTGTACTTCGCAATTTTGTCTTTAAAAAAAAATGAAAAATTGCTAACTGCAAAAATTTTGTATTGCAAAAATTATTATCCCGAAATTTTAATTCGTATTCAAAGTTTCTAAAGTTAGTGAATTTCTTCACCAGTTCTCAATTACAGAAATCACACCCAAAATTATGGAGTCAAGCGACACAGCGCTCAGAGTTCCTTCATTTTTAATTATACAAAATTTCGTACCAGTTTCTTAAGTTAATTCCACAAAATTGTGGCCTAACTTAACTAAATATGCGTTTGCTAAATTTCGGTTCCAAATGCGTGAAATTTTAAATTGGACGAAATTAAGACTGCTTCTGATTTCGTTTTCGCTAAAATTGTCACTGGGGTGGTTTAAATTAAGCAATTTTTGAAGAATTTTTTTTTAAATATGTTCATCCAAGCATGAAACGATTACTTGGGTTGGGTTTTGACCTTCATTTTGTCGGGTTTCGAAGTCTCATGCCACAATTTATTAGAATTTTGGAATTTTTTTGTGACAAGTTTACTAAAAAAAACATAAAATAACAGAAAAAAAGCACTGGAAGTTGACATTTTTTAACGTTTTTGTGTGTTTTCAACGTTTTTTAAGTGCTTTTAACTTGTTATGAAACCCGTTTTAATCTTTTTCTACAATCTAAAATATCGTTTCGCATTAAAGCTTTCACCACGCCTTAAATAATTTACACCTTTCTTCCGCCAACAATTTAAGTGGATAAAGTAATCATCCCTTTGAAGTTCTACCGCCATTCCTATTAAGCAAGGCTAAAATATTTAGAAAACTATAGCTTATTGTAATTAAAACGTGCGGCAGAAAATTTAGAAAATGATTACAGGTTTCTTTAAATATTTTACATGAACTACAAATTTTAAATTTGACATAAAAATGTTAATTGTTGTGCTGGAAAAACGTATATATCTATTTTTTATTTATCAATTTTTTGTACAGGTATTATAAATCTTAAAAATTAAACGGCGTCAAAATACTCAAATTGTAATATACTCTATACGTATCAAAAATTTTCAAAGTATTTGTCAAAATGGTCGACAAAAATATTTGATTCTTGCTGTTTGAAAAGATGAAATGGGGAACCATTGTTATTCAAATCAGAATTGGGAACTCCAGTAAAATATTTTGAATCTCCTGCATTTCGTAACTGTGGCACAAAAGGGGCCCTTGACCTCTTGTTCAGAATGTCTTCCCAATTGAACTTTGACCTAAGAAACCATTCATGGGCCTTGATATCCCCAAACCCATGTTTCCAATGTCCAAGTCTCTTACTCCAGTCTACAACTAAAAGTTTTTGAATGAGATCCTTAACTTCTCGGGAGGCATTGCGAGGGGGAGGGTATCTACCAGAGACGATTTTCTCATAAGTCTCCATTTTGTTTTGGGCGTAGAAGGGAGTCTCCCCAACTACGAATTCGTAAATTAGTACGCCGAGAGACCAGTAGTCAACCGCACGCGTATAGGTTTGACCCATGACGATTTCGGGGGGCATGTAGTCTCGTGTTCCGCACTGGGTCATGGCCCTTCCGTCCTTACGAATTCGTTTGGAGCAACCAAAGTCACCGAGCTTCAAGTACCCTCTGGCGTCTAGAAAAATGTTTTCGGGTTTCAGATCCCTGTAGACAATGTCCATGTGATGAAGGTACTCAAGGGCTAGAATGACCTGTGACACGTAGAATCTCACATCGGATTCCCCGAATCCCCGACCCAAGGCCTTTTCTCTCTGCATTAGATGCCAAACGTCCCCGCCTGTAGAAGAGAAATTTTTTAATACCGAGCAGGTCAAGTTTAACACCGGTTAGGGTCAAGTTAAATACGGCTTTGGTATTTTCAAGGGTCATTTTAGGGTTAAGGCTAGCTGTTTGATATTTTCAAGGGCAATGTTAGGTTAGGGCTAACTGTTTGGTATTTTCAACGGTAATGTTAGGATTAGGGCTAGCTGTTTGATGTTTTCAAGGGCAATGTTAGGGTTATGGCTAGCTGTTTCGTATTTTCAAGGATAATGTTAGGGTTATGGCTAACTGTTTGGCCTTTACCTGGTAGGTACTCCGTGACAAGATACAAATTAATGGAATCTTGACCCTGGAACTTGAGATCGACCAAAAATGGAAAGTTAATTGACCTTAGGATACGCCTTTCCGCTTCGGCTTTACGGATTTGTCTGTGCTTGTACACGAGTTGCTTTTGTAAAACTTTTAAAACTAAATAATTTCCAGTTTGAAATTGACGAAGAAGAACAATTGGACCAAACGTGCCATTGGCAATTCTTTTCACTTGCTGAAACTCGGTCAAGGTCATGTTGTCACCGCGTTCAGTTAACCAAGCCGTTTCAAAACAAAGTTTGGAGAAGTTAAGCCATTCTGGCGAACCTATTGTACACGAGTTCATGAGGTCACTGTCACTGCCATGTCCACTACTTGAAGTGAGCGTTGAAGCGCGTGAACCTCCAGAAGAAGATCCACTAGCAGGTTCAGAGTCTGATCCACAGTCCTTCCGGATCTCTTTCAATTTGTCCCGAACTTTGGTTTTCCAAAAGCTGAGGGGCATCCTTGTAGGTGAAGGTCACAGCTCAGCTTGAATTGGCTCGTTTTGTGTGAAGTCAGCTTGAATTGGCTCGTTTTGTGCGAAGTCACCTTGAATTGGCTCGTTTTGTGTGAAGTCAGCTTGAATTGCCTCGTTTTGTGTGAAGTCAGCTCGTATTTTACCAACAGTGTGTTTCACGGTCAAACTTAGCCGTTCTTTAAAATACTGTGTGGCATTTACGTTTACTAGAATTCACCTTCTGTTCTTTGCCGAAATGGAAATGATAAAAATTCGTACAACAAATTGCACTTTGAGGTAAAAAGTTGGGGCTGATTAGAATAAATTTGCACTTAAGGTTAACGTAATTTACGTTTCTAATGTCAGCCGGTGACGAAGCACTTAATCCTTTAAGCCTTTTTTATTAATACATCCGATTGCAACGACTAAAGTACAATGACGGACTCACAAGTATTTTCAGGAAGTATTTTCAGCGTCACTATAAACGCTTATCAATTTCACGGCCCACCGGAGCAAATTTTACATGCTTTCACCTTGATTGAAGCTAAAATTAGTTTAACTATTTGCACAGGCGGTCCTAGATCAATTGCTAGATTTAGGTTAAGGCCGCATTCCAGGGACTGATTCATTCAAACGGTGAGCGTCGACTTCCTAGAATTTTTCGTGATTTCACCCTTGACGTAACCAGTACTTGAGAATTATCATCCCCGCTTCCAGGGAATACTTTTACTCTTCTTTCCAGTTTTTTTCAATTTCCAATTTCAATTTAATTGAAAGGTTGGATGCATTCGGTGTTTCAGCTTCAGTTTCGGCTTCATTTGTTTAAGGTTCGTTTTCCTAAATTTTTAAAGACTTTGCATCAGATTGGGAATAATAAAATTGATGTTGAATACTTTGGAATCAAAATATTAGTTAACTCGAGCCGTTTCCTGTATTTTCGGCTCGAGAACCAATTTACTAAGCCAGAAAATTTACGAATTTTACTACATGCCCTAAAGTAAGTACAAATTAAGTTTATTTATTGTGCTTTTACTTGTTTTCTTGTTGAGCTTGAAGAGATAGTTAACTACAAATCCTGATTTAATCTAACAAGTTAATCCTTGTTTACTCAAGTGCATCTGTCAATAACAATTTCCAAAAATTTAAAGCTTGTAAACAAAAGCCCGTCAATAAAATAATATTATAAATAATAAATAATAATAAATAAATAAATATTTAAAAAATAAAATAAAAATTCCGTCAATACTGATCAATTTTTAACGGCTGTTAAACCTAAAATAATGCAAATACCTACCTCGGCTCATATCCCAAAATTCCCCAAACCGTTAGGATATGGATACCCTCGCGGCCTTCGACCGCGAGGGATACCCCCTGACGGGTGGTCGACAAAATTATATCCAAAGTGTTGAGGGGGGTCAGAAAGCGCGTTCAAATGCTAGTTAGAGGTGTAAATTTGAAAAAATTTCAGCGCCTTACGGCGCTCCAACGGCCAAAATCGATAAAAGTATCCAAAAACCGGGGTCGGATGACCCCCCTCTCTGATACCCCTCGCGGCCAAACGTGAATTTTGGGGTATGACCTACCTAATATTTAAAATATTTAAAACCTGGAATTCTTCCAAATTTAATTAATCTACGAATATGAATTCTGTTTTCGAAATCCAAAATGTCGGGTTCGAATCCGTCAATATGGCTTCAACAATTTCGGAAAATGGCTTGAACCATAGGAGTGAAGAAGCGATTATTGGCTAAAATATGTGACATAAGGCAAAATGAATTAAAGTTAAGGAAATATGGTGGTTATATAACATCAATTAATTATAGATGTTGTCGTAATTGATTCAATTTTCAGGAAAAAACGTTTTACCGTATTGTGAGCTTAATAAACGTGACGCTGACTTCAGCGTCGTTAAGAAATTTGTTTTAAAAACACATGGTGGGAAATATTTCATAGATCAAATTCCGTCAAGAGTCAAAAAATTTGAACTTCAAGGCAAGAGCAAGTGGGAAAAGACGGAGAAAACTAAAAACAAAGGTTTAATTTTAAATGTGTCGTGTCGTCGGTCGTATCACTGAAAAATACTGCTTACTGCTAGCTAATTAAGTCAACTGGGAGGAGTCCTATCCTATTCGACCGTAAGCCTGTCCATTGTTGACAAGAAAATGGAAGATTGTGATCCAGCTTCAGCTCCAGTTCGAAAAATATCACCGGCTGACTCTGACTGTAGTAATATACCGATTTTTAGTAAAGTTGAACAAATAGTTATTAATCGATTAGTTGGGGTTGATTCAGAAATTAGGAAAGTCGTCGTAGAAAAGTTGGGCGAATGGCTGAATGCACTGGAAGAACGGCTTCCGGATTACACGGCTCGTAAGTACACTTGTACGTGTGTGGAACGGTACGGTACAAGGTACCTTGTATCGTACCTTGTGTGTCACAAGGTATCTTGTACCTTGTGTGTCACAAGGTATCTTGTACTTTGTGACAAGATCATTTTCCAAGAATTAATGTACTTACAACTAATATAACTGACTTGTAATTGTATTGTTTGGTATTGGTTTACAGAATACGATCCGGACTCCCGTCTTGTAGCAGAAATGAAACAACATTTTGGAAGAATCTGGAAGATGATGTTCTGTTCAGTTTTGATTGCACAAGATGAAGCGATTGCAACAAAACTATCGGAATCTACGGCTGAGTACTTGAATATCCTTGGTCGGAAGTCGCATCTTGCGTTACTATTTACAGAACGGTTCTTTCTTTTACTAATTGAGGAATGGGGATGGATTCGTACATTGTTTAAGAGTAATCCTAGTAAGACTAGCGTAAGTAATCATGACAATTCTCGTAGTGCTTGAAGGGAGGAATGTAATTCCAATGTTTCTGTCTTGTAAAGGTGCTTCAACTCTTCATAAAACAAGTATTCCAAATGCTGGCAGTACATGAATGGAAAGAAGACTATGTTGATCCATTTTTAAATATAATAGACATCCATGTTTTAAATCATCATCCCCCGCCACCCAGAACCACAAGAGCTGGATCCAAAACGCCGGTGCCATTACAAGCTCCAGTAGAATTACAAATTCAACTCGCCAGAATAATTCTTGAACAACTGCCGATCTCTCATCCTAAAATTGTCAGGTTCCTTTTAATATTTGTGAAGGAATTATTTGTTGAAACCAAGTCTGATATTCTTGCTGAAGAAATTATTCGATGTATGTCCAACTACATTACAAAGGCTAGTGATGTCGCTGCAAGTGACAACATCGAGACAATTGGGATGACACTGCAAGAAATTGTGAGTTTAAACATGGATCTGACTATCATCATGTGCTTCGAGTATTTACTTTCATTTTGGCTTGAATTTTTAGGAACTGAATGATAATTTAAAACATGTCAAACCTGTTCTGGTCAATACCAGTGCTGAATGTGATTCAACAAGGATTGATACACCGAAAACAGACTCTCCGCGACTTTACATCGATTATGGCAGTATCGTTCTTCAGTTACGGCAATCAATTGGTACTAAAGGGTCCCAAACGGAGGGCTTACTCCTAAGACCTTCTACAGAAGTAAGTTTGAAATAAACGGTTGGGTCACCAGTGGTGACTCACCACGTAGAAAAACGAAAACTTGGAATTTTTGCCATATTAGTTTTATGTTTTGTTGTTAATTCTTAGATTCGATGATCTTCACACTCGGACGAATGCAAATACTTCAGATGCATCTCGTCCCATATTAGCCCCACTTGTATCCGAAAGAAATTATTCACTTCCGGTCAAGGATACCACTGCCGTCGTTTCTACGATTAATAAAAGAAAGCGAAAATTCAAAGTTCCGCAAAAATTGTTACTCAGTGCTACAATCCTAGAATCGGAGAATGCAATTACAATTACCAAATGGAGTTCCACCTATTTAAATGACCCGGAGTTGCTGGACCACATTTGTGACAATTACATGAGCTATCTTGTAGAATTTGTTCGACCAATTCCTTCTCCTTCGTCCTCTGAGGATCCATCCACAGAAGGAAATACGGAAGAAGTGGAGAAGAAGCAGCCTAGAATTAATAATCAGATGTTCAAGAGGAGGAAACTTGCGTTCGATCTCGACGCTGCGGAGACTGGAAAAACTAATTGTGTAAATGGTGGATTGGCAATAGTCTTAGACGAGAATATCGCCGCAATTGCTAACAATGGAAACACGGAGAATCTCAATGTTGAAACGATCAACGGTGGCTGGAGTGAGATTACGACAGAAGGTGCCCGCAGCGATTCTGCATTGCCAAATGAAGTTTATGCTGAATACACTCCGCGTAAACGGAAATTGCCAAATCCAAGTAGACAGGAAACAAATGTAATTGGTAATGAAACGAGTGATTTAGCTCCAAATGTTTCAAATCTCATCGCATCGGTTACTCCAACTCCATTTCCCAAATGTGTTCGGTTTGTGTTAGCTAACAATTTAGAACACGGTAAGTAAACTTGGTATACTATCTAATACTGTTTAATATTTTTTAATTATTTTCAATTACATTTCAGAAACCTTTCGTTTTCTAAAATATTGGTTTCGTTTACAGACTATGAGGATTACGAAATTTCTGTTGAGGAGAATCTAGTACCATACAATGAAAGCCGTTCCCCGATGAGAAGTCTTTTAAAATCCAAATCTCCTGGAGTAACTCCAGCAATACACTGGAAGAAGAAAGCTGCCGCTTCGGCCGTATATTCTTCTGCATCGAAAAATGAAACGACTTCAGAAACGGCGCCGAAAAATGTAACGACCTCAGAAACGGCGTCGAAAAATGGAACGACTTCAGAAACTGCAGTTTTAAGCTAAGCTTATTTTCCATGAAACTCCCTATCT
>JABASL010000739.1:0-14207 GCA_019775825.1 Neanura muscorum | reverse complement strand
TTCGTTGTTCGAACATGACGCGAAGCCCAAACGAACCCAGAAGTAGCCACCTCTTCGAAACAAATCATTTGGAAATGAGAAATACCTAGAACCCCAATGTCGTAATTAGGCATAGTTTATGGATACCATAATGGATTTACCAAAATTACTTTGCTGTTTGGTGTATCCAGTCCAGCCCGTCCTGGGACGGGCTTGTTTGGCTTATAGAATAGCGTACAGCTACGGCAATGAGAAACTGTTAGGTTGGTAAAAGCGCGAGTGCAAATTAATTTTCGTTGTTTTTTCATTCACGTACCGTGCCGTTCCGTTCGTTGATAAGGCAACTTGACCATTTTTTTAGCAGGGGGATGAGGTAATTTTATTTTAGGCAAGTTTTCAGGGGAAATGAGAACCGAGAAGGGTTTTGAATGTTTCTTGAAAAGTCATTTGAATCATTTCAACAGTTAGTTGTCATCAAAAACGCTTCCTATCTCAGTGCGTCGTTTGTGCTGAGACGCACGGTATAACTTCACTGAGTTACGTCTCATCACCGCTTAATCTTAGTTGTGACATCATGAAGTTTTTGGTCCATGTAAACCAAAAATTGACATAAACTGGAGAAGGAACTAGGTTGCGACACACTTGTTCCCTGAAATTTTTTAGTAGACAAATGAGTGAAGAAAGTGGAGATGGAGACACGAATACGCAATCCTAGATATATACTTTAAAAAAATCAGTTTCAACATATCCTACAAGTTGAGCATGAGCTTACTGATTGAAACCTTCATGCTGTAGTGTAACAAATTTTAAATCCTAACTTCAGAAGAGCGACATGGAAGGGGAAGCAATGACAACGCCATCGATCGTAGATTTCGTTCAAAATCGGATTAAGCCCATCATCATAACTTCCTTCCCTCCATACTTGCTTCTTTTCTCTTCCCGTGGTTGGGATTTTAAGACCGCTGCGGTGACGGTTAAATCTAGAAAGCCCTATATCTAAAGCTCCAGGAATCAGTAGAAATGAAGCGAATCAGCCTCCCCATGAGTCGAGGAGAGGTTAGAATACGGAGTTCAACAACATATAACATTCACAATTCTTTTCTAGTTTTTTTTATGCAGTGAAGAAAAGAAAACCTTGGTATTTTTTAATTTAATGAAGGAAATTGCTTTTTAATTCAAGAAATTCAGTTCCCACATGTATGTAGTATCCTTATGTATGCAGCCGAGTAACAAAATGGCTGTCCACACATCGTCTGGTCACACATGGCACCTTGTCATGAAATAAAGTAGAAGTTTGACGAGGCGTCGTCCCCGCGCCCGCCTCCATGTCATAAGATGAGCTTTCATTGTGAAACAGGGAGCCTACATTCACTACATTATCGTTTGCATTGGGCCAATCCAAGTCGGCAGGCCGTGAGTCTGTCCATCTGACTCCGTTATAATTCCAGAACGGTTTTTGCGGTTCAAATCTATTATATTCGAATTATGCAAGGGCCCGGGGTTATACTGCCACTTATACTGACCTTGAACGGTAGTGGCCATTGTCACCCTGAAAACACGAGAATAAAAATCTTTCCATCAAAAATAGGGTTTTTGCTACTTTTTGGGTGAGTGCAAAATTTATAAGACTCGCAGGACCTAGCCTCAGTAACTTTCATTACCAAAAAGACGAACGATTTTTAGGGGTTTTAAACAACGACGTATGCTTACTTTCGCCGAGTCAAAAACTCTCCGTGATAGTTAGCTCGTTCCCGATTCACTGTTTTCAGGAGTTGGTGATATTTCGCTGCTGTTTTTTTTTCTGGCTACTTGTATACCCCCTCGCCCTCGCGGCCTTCGACCGCGAGGGATACCCCCTGACGGGTGGTTCGACAAAATTATATCCAAAGTGCTGAGGGGGGTCAGAAGGCGCGGTCAAATGCCAGTTAGGGGTGTAAATCTCAAAAAATAACGTGCGGAATCGCTAAAAGTATCCAAAAACCGGGGTCGGATGGCACTTTTGGCTCAAAAGTCAAAACTTCAAAAAATTTCAGCACCTAAGGCGCTGCAGCGTTCTAAATCGCTTAAAATGTCCAGGTGACAGTTTCGCCTCCAAATTTCAAAAATTTTCAGCGCAATTATTTGGAGAAAAGGTGAATTTTGGGGTATGGCTACTTGGTTCAAATTTTTTTATTACTGTGTAGAATCCTTGTACTTGGTTACTCATATTTCAGAGTATTAAAACTATGTAGCTTCGAAACCTGAGGATTTATTTTCCTGTCATCCATCTTGTCTAACTAATGAAACTAGCGAAAAGAAAGCTTCAAAAAATAAACCCAAAGCTACTTTTGAACAATAGGTTCGCTCCAATAGGGATTTTCGAAAAAAGGACTATTCAGTTAATCCACATCCTATGAAGAAAATGTGCGCTGATTCTCATGCTGGCTGTAAACTATACTATACTTTTCCCTTTCACTGGTAGACAAAAGAACGACTTCTAATCACATTAAAGAATCCTTCCAGAAGGTTCTTCTGTACTCCAGACTTCAAGTACAAACTAATCAAATTCCCTCATTTCACCATCTCTTCTGAACTTCAAAGAAAAAAGACTTCCACTAATTTCAAATACAAAATGAACTTAACTTGCTCAACAGAATTAGAGAACTTTTACTTCTTCCAATTAATCAATTCCAATTCACAATGTTCAGCGTATCTACATTCCATTCAAGCTAAGATACTGTTTTCTGTCTTACCATTCTCACAAATATTTAGCAAACCCGGTAGGGCTACTCTATGAACTAAACTCAGAGAAAAACAATAATGGGGAGAAAAAGTGAAACACAATTTACCAAGTGCACCTGACAAAAGAGAAAAGCCGTAATATCATGCCTGCTCGTATTAAAATTATCCCAAACAGGGAAGACGAAAATAGAAATAAATAGGGAACAACAAAAATATAACTGGAAGCAAACTTAGTCTAACTTCTATGTAGATGTAGGAAGTTGAGCTCGAATTAGAATTAGTGCACTTCGTTAGCTCTCGCACTCGGAATGATACCAAAAAACTTCTGAAGTTATCGATTTTAACGAGCTGCTCGCTATTTGGTTGGTGAAATAATTATTGTTAGCATAGGGTAATTTAGCTACACAATTCCCTGGTTACTGACAATATGGCAGAGTTAATGGCAAGAAGTAAGTACTAACAAAGTAGAGTTGCTTCAACTGCTATAATTTGCATTTATATTACATCCACTCGATCACTTTCTTTTTCCTTACTCCATCACCATCACATATAAAGGCAATAAACCGTTGTAAACCAGTATAACGAAGTAGTGTATCAGACTCCAGGCAGCAACAGCTGCCCGCTCGTACAGTGAGTAGTTGTTTCCTTTTAGTCGTTGTCGGCCATGACCTAATAAACGGATATAAATAATTACAACCCTAGGAAGATCCCTTATGGGATTCCCCTTGCGGGGTTAGTACGTTACGTCCCATTTTCAAATTTATCCTCACTCATACGCAAACCACGCATAAAATCTTTTTTTCAAACTGTCAACCCGTCAAGGAGCTTCTATGGCAAGCCCTTTGCCCTTGAACGGGTATGGCACGCCTATTTCAATTTCCACTTTAAAAATTGAATCTTACTTAGCAAGAGCCCCAAAGCTTCCGATACCGATGACATAAGTTGAAAAAATTGACGCGTTGCAGAGATAATCGTGAGACGGACGGACGAAAAACACTCTCCCATAAAGCATCATACGGTCATACACTACTTAATAATAATGAAGCTCTCAGTCCTACACTTTATCGTAGACTGCCACGCGTCATTATTCTGACTCAAACCCTCACGTGCAGGGTTACAACTGCACGAGATGATGAGTGCAAGTGGCGCACACTAAAGTAGCACATCACTGAAAACTCAACGAGACTCGCTAGTGCCATGCCGTAACTCTTCTTCAAAATATCTTAACTGTATCAGACGCCGAAGATTTAATTTTTAAAATGTAAACAATCACTGTTGATAATTCTTCATAAGCTATTACTCTTTACTAAGCAGTGTCCGTCAATTTTTGAATTTGAACATGTAAAAGCAACTGAACATAACTCCTTATTCACAACTCAACTAATCCCAACTAAAAATTTTACATTACGATCAAACCCTCTCTCTAAAAGGGGTTTCAAGCACTTCGCGCCTGAAAAAGGTGGTGGATACGACGATACGACCTGACCTGACTACGACTTTTCCACCTATGTAGTGCGAATATTGTATTATATTAGGAATTTCAACTTTTAGTCGAAAATTCCTACGAATATCTTAAAATCGACAAAAAGAATTCAAAGTCTTTCCACATGGTGAAATAGTTCGAAAAAGAAGAAGAAAGGTAAATTTTCATTTATAATAATTATTGATGAAAACCCACAATTTTGAGAAAGTTTTAGCTGAACCCTAAGACCGCTATCGCAGTCTGCCTAACCCAAACTCTTTTTTTACTGGTAAAGTAATACATAAAACAAGCCAAAATATCAAGCCTTTGATTTCCGTTAAAATAAAAATAATAAAAATAAAGCCACAATTTTACCAAAATACGCCTAGTTGGGTTTAACTTTTCCCCTTCAAGAATTAAAGGATCAAATTTGGATAGAAATAAGTTGACAGTTGACAGCTTTGTCATCTCCTGCCAAAGGAAACGATATCAGGAGATGGGAGCTTAGGGAGAGACCAAAGACTACCAAAGACCAAAAGAGCATTTAGCGCTCACCAACACTTTCCCTGTATCAAAATCCAAATCCCTTCATAAAAGTTTTCATGAAAGACATGAAACTATTACATACACCACTTATTATTATGTATTAGGAGAAAATAATTGGACGCACAGATTCCTGAATCCAAGAATAAAAGACAGCTATGGGGGTTGGAATGCTCCTGGCGTGGCGTCGCAAAACAAAATTCTGCTTTCACGCCGATATGACCTCAGTTACAGCTCCAAAATAATTTCCCGGCTTTGTGTTTAGCATTTGGCAAGGGAGAAGGTACCAAATCACGCTGGTATTCGCAGACGGTCATTCCTTCCATTCCTCGCCCCGGTCATGGTGTCATTGAGAGATGATCACTAGGACGCAGCTCCGTTTTTAGACGAGTTTGGTGTTGGTCGACTGCAGAGTAAGGGCAGATCTAGGGGCGCCGGGCTAAAGCACATTGCCTCTCATAATAACAGGCCTTTTGGCGGAACTTACTTCCCTTGTGTTGAGTTGGTCCAGCAGATCACTGATGGCCTTAACCGATGAGAATTTGAATTTTGAATAAAGATGAATTGTGCTGAGCGTAGGTATGAATAAGTAAGAGTCACGTCAATGACTGTCACTGTCACTCTCTCTCTCACTGTACCATTGTGGGATTCTAACTAATGCTTCTGGGAAGGTCATATTTTCACAGCTTTAGTTTTGTTAAGCAACTTCAGGTTCCAATCTCTATTTCTTACAAAACTATTTTCTAAAGCAGACAACGTGTATTTTGATTTTGATTTGATTACCACTGCTCTTACTCTTGTTGCAAAAAGCCTTGCGATATTATCATCCGGTTTGTGAGTGGTAACCACTTTTTTCATCCCTCTCCATTTACCCGAACCGTGGCAGACAGAATCAAAATGATTAATTGGAGCCGGTGAGAAAATCTAGAATCAATTTTACGCTCTTTTCTATTTTTCTTCTCTTCATTTCAAGATATAGTTCTCGCTTCTGAAGTGAGGAGTTATTAAGACAAATAACAAGGAAATTACATACAAACTGCAGAGATCTAAATCAGACAATGCTGGAAAAATTCGCCAAACCCTTTGAGCTAATTTGAGAATTTAAAACGCAATGAACGATCGTCGGGAACCTCCTGTACTCAAAATTTGCTTTGAATTCAAGAGAATCAAAAGCAAATTTAAGCCTCAAAATTCCCCCATTCATGTGCCTACCATAAAACGTTAACTGAAAATAATTTTATGATCCCATCAGCGATGTTTCCGGCATGGGAAATTTAAGTAACTCGCGGTTGGTTGATTAATACCAAGGATCTGGGATGTATTTCGCCGGATTCGTGGTGGGTCAAAATATCGTTACTAATTTTAATCTAGCAATTGCTATAAGTCTTCAGTCGAGTCGATTCTGAAAATTGAGTGTACTCGTGTTATATTTTACGTTATCGCTTACTAAAACACTGTATTTATTGAAGTTTAACTGAAAGTTCTATATCAACGAACTCCACTTAACTTTTAAACCCCTTGAAGCAAAATTTAACACACGAGTACATTCATACATACTTCAGATGATTCAAAATTTTGAAAATCCCAGCCAATTTTTCTTAAATTTTTGAGAAGTCCACAATCTGCAAGTTGCCTACTCATCGGAGAAAACCGCCCTTAACAACATCAAGCATTCGACATCCCTTATAATGCGTAGGAAGCTGTAGTCGTAAAAAAAAACAAATTCAGGAGCCTGAGGATACGAACAGAAGTTCTCATTTCTTTCATTTTTATCGCCTGGAAATAAAAATCTAGACTCAAGGCAGCAGCGGTTTCTGTAGGACCAAGCAAGTGTTGGGGCATATGCTTCACTCTCGTTTTTTTTCTTTTTACAAAATTCGCATTTCACCCTTTAACTATTAATATGACGACGATCTTCTCTCTCCTTCAACATTTTCTAAATTTGAGCATCTCGAGGACGCTGCTGTGCTCTCAGTAAAACGTCCGTCCACTACTCTCTAGACACATTCCTGGTATACTCCATCACTTCAGTAATCTACACAAGTCCACGTGAATATTTTCAAAGCCCCGAACTAAAATCTGAATGCGGGCAATACTAGCGAAAGCTCAAATTAATCACGTCGTCGTCAAGGGTTCGGTTTATGCACACAGGTAATCCCGAATGCTGACTTCCCGTTTTCAAGACACCACCACGCCGGTCGCCGGTATTCATGCAAGTTTATAAGGTTTTTTTTATCTGATCTGATTCCTCGTGCCCGATGTTTTTGCTACACAACAAGACACGAACATCACCTTACACCAGCAGCACTGACGAGGCTGGTGTAATGGAACTCATTCAGTGTCGGTGTCACGTTTACCCCACATCTTAGTGAAAGTATTGTCACAATACATACTTCACAAATAATAAGTCTACCATATTTCCTATTATTACATTTGATGATGAAGCGACTCGTGCCCGTTCGGTTACCTACATTTTCTACCACAATAAGTTTGTAAACAATTCAAACTCTGAAAGCCTATTATTCCCAATATAGCAATCTACTCAATTATTAAACCTGACATTTTCTTCAACTTTCTTCATATGTCATCCCGCCGCCGATAAAAAACGAAGGCGGATAGGGGCAGGGGCTTATCGCTTATATGGATATCGAATTAAACATTCAAAGAAAACGAACTGAAAGCGTACTAATCGCAGCAATGCTTTTCTACATCATGTTGTCCGGCAGGTCAGATCCACAGCTACAGCATAAGGCTTCGTCAGAATATATGATATATCAAGTGAAGGACACGGAAGCACAGGGCGCTGAAGCTAAGTGCTTCGTGTTTCATACCACCCCCGTCAGTTTACAGGATTAGGGCTCGGCTGGTACCCCACGTAGGGGAAAGAAGGATATGTATAACGTCATGTTCAATTGTATAATAATAAAACTAACCACTTTTAAATGGTCTTTTAAAGGAATTAAACAGTTCTGAACGAGCTGATTCTTCAGCTATTAAGTAAGATGGAAGGAAGTTGAACTCCTCCACTGACAGAGATCTGTACTGGGTTTTAAATTTGTTAATTCCTTAATTTGAAATAGAGAAGCTGTCGTTCAATTGAGCTTGGGCATCTCTTGACTCTTATTAAAGCTCGTTAGTCGTTACTTGCTATTTATTGTAAACTCCCAAACTCATAATTCCCGCCCCTCGGTAATAAGGAAATTGCATAAACTACTATTTCTCTTCATCGTAAGTTTGAGTATTTTTAATTGAGCCTACACGCCTCTACAATAAGATAAGAATTCTAAAGTCCGAGATTGCAAGAGAAATCGAAAATAGTCACTGACCTCAACAGCCTGCAAAATTCAATAATGCTACTTTTAGCTTTTTCACTTTACCGTACCATAGCTGCTGGTTTTGGAAAAGTCAAATTTCTTTGCTACACCTTCTAAACACAAAACGTTTCCTGAGAAAGCGAATGAATAGCGAAAAAGGAAAAGCATGTCACAAGTCCGTCAGCGTTGAATCCGCTAGGTAACTTAAAAAAAAGAAATCTGTCTTCATTCACATAACTCAAATCGACATTCGCAACTTGCCTGCAGGCGTGACGTGCGTATGTAGCTATTAACGGGATCAATCAATGCTAATGGATTCAATACGCAACCGGCGTTGTCTTAAAATTCAGTCTTTTCTAAGCAATCAGCAAGCAACAACTCTAAAAATTAGCCCGAAGTATTTAACCCGAGGTATTCATTCGGCCCTGAACCGTTTTAGTTTCAAATCATCGATTCATATTATAATTATCATGAAGAATTGGATACCAAATATCTTTCTTTACATACGCATCCATGATTTCACAATCAAAATAAATCCCTAGCTGAGAAAAAACAAAACATATGTACTTTAAAAATACAACATGGAGCAAATTATTGGTATATGGTATTACAAACAAACGCGTGAAGTCAATGATCAATTTGTTTATTGAAGCCATTAAGATACTCAGGATATAGAGGCTACACGATCACAGCTACAATTGTTGGTTTGGTTAATGTCGGGTCGAGTGATCTCTATTCCTGTTCGAGTCTGACGGCCATTCTGATCTCTTCGCAAAATAGGAAAACTCAACCAGTTTCCAGGATTATTTATTTAAGGCCAAGTTACCGAACCCGACTTACGTTACTGCTGTAAGCTTTGCACGGTGATTTTATTACTATTACGATCCTAACCTGAGAAAGACCGAAAGACGTTATTGCTCCTCGTCCTCTGACCACTTGAAGTAATTGGTCCGAGAGAAATCCGACTACCATTTCCGCTAACCCAGGTGAGATGCCTTTTTCTGGTCAATATTTCTAAATTAAGGGGTGATGATTCTCACGGGATTGGGTTACTAGCTGAGAGTTCCTAAATGCAGTTTAATCTAATCTGGGTATCATTTAGTGCTGCATTATTAGTGAAGTGGATAAGTTGTAAAACATTAATTACTAAGATTCACCCGCTGCAGTCAAATGTAAAATCTGCTCGTTCAAAAGGCAGATTAGTTTGATTAAACGACAAAAGGTTAGAGGTAGAACCGCAGTAGTGTTCAATAAATTTTTCGTTGAAAGATAATGAACGGAGATATGTCGGTCGATCTGCTGACTGCATCATTAGCATGCCCAAAAATTAGAAGCATCCTAGGTACCTGGTTTATTTTTGACTACACTCCAATTGAATTAATTCAGCCACTTACGTCTCACCTATCCATTTCTAGCCTATATACCCTTCCAATGTCTTTAACTCACAAGTCCTTTATAGCAAAGTAAAGTGGAATTATGTCATTCGTAGAAATCGAACATGGTCGAATAAAACTACCTAAATTACTGAACTACCTGAAGTTACGTACTCTATATAATTTAGATCAAGCATTACCGAATCTAATTTGAATATTTATAGTAACTCTAAACAATAAAAATTACATTGGTATTTAGGCTTTCAAAAATACACCTAACGAACATCACAGAAAAGGAATTGACTCAAACAGCCATTGTGAACCAAATTGGGTTCAGCGTCAGCCACTATTCTAATCATCTTTCATTGTGTTGGCAAATTCTATTGAGATTAATCCATGATATGAAATTAGCCGGTCGGTGGGTTGATTGATAATAAACACTCAAATAAAAATATCCTTGTAGGACCCATACCATATCCATACCCAGGGGTCAGCCCGGTCAGCGTTAGTGGCTAGTGCTAAAAACTTAGCAATGGATAGCAAATTTTAAGTGGTAAACAATACCCTGAAGAGCAGTTTAATTGAACACCGCAAGCAAATTATCTTCCACTAGCGGAGGATTCAGGACTCCGGCTACAAAATAAATTCTAACGTTCGTTGACATTGGATTCCAAATTAGGAGTTACGTAATTATTGTAATGAAGTTTACCTGATATCCTTTTCGAGTTTAAGCTTCACAGTTAAAAGTCAAGTGTCGTGTAATCGTTCTCCTCGCCTGTGCTTTGGACTTCGTTCCTGCTGCCTACTGCAACAATGCGTCTTCCTTTTGAAGTATTTCAGATCCAAATATGTCCAAGTTATCCACCGATACCGTAAGTTAAACCAAACGATTGCTAAACTCACTAAATTGTGACCAAATCCACTTTGAGATATCCAAGGAGATAAATTAACACACACAGGACACGACACACAGCAAGAGGTAATTTGGTCAGCAAAATTTTCAGTGAACGTAATGAACTCACTTAGTTCACTGATACCATGGAAGATCCTAAGCAAAACGTATTTTTACAAAATTTAGATCAGCCGGAGGTACCGACGACTGCGGTAAAAGAACGACGGAGTGCCCCTTCCACTACTGTGGAAACTGAAACTGAAACTGAGTTTTGTAGGGCAAGGAGAGCCAAGGCAGCAGAATAGCAGAATGGTGAAATGAGAAAATGAAATGAGTTGCCAGACAACGACGACGACGTATCACTCCTTATCTCTTATAATCTCATCCAATGCTTAAGCACGGAAAATGTTCCACCTAACCACATCCACCACCACCCCCTTTTCGTAACAAACTTAAATTAACCCGCCTACCCTCAATTAATTCACAAAACTTACCTTTGGCACGTTTACATGATGCAGAACTTACCGTGCTAGTTAGGTAATGGGTAATTGACCGGTTACAATCCAAATTCACAGTTTTACCTTAACAAAACTAACTCGACTCAACTCGACAAAAACTAAGGAATTTTGTAGTGAATTTGGTAGTTAAATGTGAATGCTTACTTCGAATTTTGATAGTTTAAACTTGTTCCCACGATGTGATTGTGTGAAGAATAATCATCCGTACTAATCATTGTTATTCACAATGGACAGTGCGGCGTTGAAGAACTTTCGCATATAGTTTACTTTCCCGAACTTTCATTTTTTCTAAAACGTGGTAGTTTAATTGCACGCGCAAATGTTAAAAAATTGCAAAAACAATTCTAAACTGATTAAGTCTAGATGGTGCGTGGGGAATTATGATTCGTTGATGTTGTTAACTCAACTCTGAAGAATGCGACGACTCTGGGCTGAGCCTTAAAATGGACGAAACTTCCTCTGCTGCCTCAATAGAGCCACCCGCTGCTTGTCATCATCAAACTTCTTCTTTAATTCCACCAACTCTGCAAAGTATTTTGAAAGAATGTATTTTAATTAAAACAAGAAAGGATTAGATGTTGTCCTACTAATATTGTTCCAGAAAACGGGAGAAAGAGAACTTTCAACAACTTACGGTTCGCTCGACTTTCTTTTATCTGCGAAGGAGTAAAATTCATCAGTTCTTTCTCTTGTCTTCGTTTCTTCATCTTCAGCCTCTCCTCTGTCTTTTCAGTTCGAGCAGTTCCTGGTCGTTTACCCCTGGAAATAAAATGAATTTTAGATTGCTGTTACAGAACAACTTACAGAACAACTTGCAGAACTCCTATAGAGGTCATAGCATTGGTAGAACGGTGAAAGTTAGATAAAAGTTTACTTTCTAGATACTGTGATCCATCCATCCTCGTCCGCCTTCCCTTCATTGTTCTTCTCAGCTTCTATCTTCCGCAGTTCTGCCTGTTCATACTGTAACATGAATGTCTTCACATGGTTTTCCAGCTTCGTCACATCTTGAAGTCGACTATTGTAAATTGATACCCATCGTTTTATTCCTGTTTCAGTCTTGCCAAGGATAAGAGGTGGTATTTCAGTAGACTTTAGCTTTAGGAGGTATACTACATTGGTTGCTAGTTGGAAGACAATGTACGCCATACGATACCCTGTAATCATGTTTTTCTGTTAACGGGAAAAATACATCCTCCTCTTCTGGAAGTGTTATTGTCGGATTTTGGTGTACAAACACGTCTTGGACTTTTCCAAATACACTAAACATACTCATCAATGCTTCCTGTGTAAAGGACAGACATACAATAAAAGTGAAATGAGGTTGGTCTTTAATCGAGTTAAGGCTAAAATAAGGTGGAGGTGGCCGGAGGTTTACCAATTGTCTGACTTGATTGGATTCTCCGATGTTTGGGGCCTAAACCACCCAACGGAAGAAACCGAACGTGTAGGATTAGTGATGTCCTAGTCACCTGTACCTTACTTGACCCCGAATTGAGATTTTGGACTCGAAAAATTTGGTGTAACTGTAACACTCACCTTTGTAACGATTGGTGGTATATTCATCACAATAAGTGTTCGACCATTCGGCTTTAGCATACTTGATTCCCCTCTGCTTCTGTGTTCTTTGATAAAAAAGTGTCGGATGGGTGAACTCTCATCTCTAATTTTCCATTCCAAAACTGTAAAAAGCGTATAAGTAGACGTTACGAACACAAATACTCAAATTATATTGACTATCCTTATTTATTATTGAAACCTAAACTTCTTAACACACTGTTCGATTAGGTCATTTGGATTTTGATCGTTTACCTTTAAACCCCTCTATGCAGTTATCTGCCAATGCCGCCGGTGTGGTAGGAACCTTAAATGTTACCATTATTTCTGATGACTGCTCCAATTTATTCTAGTACTTTAAGTTGTAATCCCCAGTACAGTTAACTGACCAGATACAACCATTTATCGAAGATTCCTTGGATACCCTTATTCCCAGGTAAGGCAATCAATCAACGTGATTTTAGAGTTGTGCACTGTTTGTTGTTGACTGTAGTAGTTCACTTAACCATTAAATTAGTGAATGTTGAACATACAAAACACAAAAAGTTAGCAACAACAAACAATAATTAATTGCAATTAATTTATTTCTGAAACATGAAAAACCAAACAAACCGATCCAAAAAACCACCGTGTAACGAAATTTGAAGTTCGCGCAAAATATTCTTTGAAATATTTGAAAGACTTGAAACTCACATCAAAGCGAACCCCGCGAATTTAACATAAGAATAATTTCAGACGATAAATTATTTACTTTTCTGTTTTTGTAATTGCCTTAAACATTAAAATTGGTTAAATAATTAATTATTGATGATTTACTGACAAAGACAGTGAGACAGACCGGCGTTTTTAGCAATTAAAATAACCAGTGCCCAGGATTCAGTTTGCTAACTCAACTCAATTAACAATGCTACGTTTAAGAACAATTATCTCTGGAAGACTACACCTGCAGTTTCTTTCGAAATATCAATACTGCAAGTCAGCATACTCCCCTTCGTCAATTTCTCCCTCGGAGTCGGTGGTACTTACAACTAAAACTGGACCCCTTCGAACTAATGTCAAGTCCATTCTGCAAACAGGGGAACCGGATCAACACGTCAGAGTACAAGTAACTCTTCCATACTTTCTTGACAAATATTGACGAGAAATAATAAGTTTCTTGTAGGATTATGGCATAAGGAGAGGTCCCTTAAATGTTTTTATTTGCCGATGTTAAATTAATACAGCAGATTTTGATTTTTTTTCCTTTCATTGACTTACTACGTGACTTGATACTAATTGAAACTCTGATTCTGGTACGATGGTAAAAGCTAAAGTGTACTCCAGTTACTTGAGATACTTGAACAAGTTCTTCGCTGCCTAAAATTCAGAGTAAATCGGGTAAACATTAATAACCCTGACACAAATATAAGAACTATTGATATTGTAGGTGCTTACGCAATGATCAACGCATTCAACAAAATCAATTAATTCCTCCACACAGGTTTCTGCTGTTTTGGTCCGACTATTGACACGCTCATTACAAGTTGTTAACTTTTCAAATAGGGCAGCGCACTCAGGTTTCGCTTTACAGCCATCTCGCAGGCGCTCATGTGGATCCTAGTTCAGTTGAATAGAAAAGAAAGAAACCCACAAATATTACTAAGCAACTAGAAGACTGATTAATGAGATTTTTAGGCTTGGATTCTGGACTGTAATAGGGTGTTAATAATTAACTTGTAATAATAGTACGCTATAATTACGTAATAATAATCCTCTAATTAATAATCTAGTCATTCATTTTACATTCCCCTTATTTCCTGGCTACTCTACCGGTCTCATTAATTTATTTCGTTGCCGCTGACCCCTGCT